>BMAT01013458.1:45488-59917 GCA_019649035.1 Elysia marginata | reverse complement strand
GAGAGAGAGAGAGAGAAGATGTGGACTGTGATAAAAATGAGGATAAAACGGTTATAGGGAGATTAAACAAAAAAGAGAAAGCGTTGACACCTTGGCAGAAAACAGAATATTAGCTGCAGACGCGCAGAAGGTTAACCCATGGTTCAAGGCCAAAAGAGAAGGCGGGAGAAGAAGAGACAGACAGACATGACTAAACAGAGATGTAAAGACACAGCGAGGGAGAGAGAGAGAGAGAGAGAGAGAGAGAGAGAGAGAGAGATGTGAACTCTAATAAAGAGGAGGATAAAACAGGAAGATACAGAACAAAGAGAAGGCGTTGAGAGGACATTCAAAAACAGAATGCAAGACGCGCAGAAGGTAAGCCTGTGGAAAGGTTACAAAGCCGTTGTAGATTTTACAAAATCATGGGGACAACAAGAAAAGAAGGGAACTTTTTAATTGGAATCTAACAAAACATTAAAATTCTTGACAGAGGACAATGGATGGAAAGCCTTTGCAGATTTTCGTAGATTTCTATGGCGTCTCTGCCAACTGTCTCACTCATCTTTATGAATAACTTTATTCTTTTCGTTGAACATTCAGAGTTCCTTGTCGTATAAAAAGTCGATAATCAAAACAGAGTGTTTTGAAAACTGTACCGAAATTTGACGGCTAGGTCGAATTTTATTGATTTTTATCGCAAAGCGGAAGACATCTTCAAACAAAAATACGACTTTCAGTAGGTTGACTTTTTATTGCGCATACTATTAGGCTAGCACTATTTTATTTGGGTTCTCCTAGTATACCTTTCAGTAACTACCATTTATCTTGACAATATACCTACGCATTTCCATTAAATTTATCAAAACAAACTGCACGTTTACACGGGGTGGCCCAATGAAAATGTCCCCAAATTTGTAGCGCCATATCGGTGATAAACTGTAAGCAATTATTATATAAATTTAACATGTAATAAATCATTTTTTATTTCAACACCATGCCAAAATGTCAACGAAATCCTTTCATAAATAAGGAAACGTCAAATGTTTAAAAAGAGTTATCGAAACTCACGAAAAACACAGCTCGATCTCCGCACAAAAGCTGTTTTGCAACCCGCGCGCTCTGCACACCCCAAGAGCACAACGCTAACGCACTGTACTAAGAACTGTAAAAACGGATCTGAAATTAAAGGCCTACATTTTCAGACTAGATGAAAAATGGAAAGTGTGAAAAAGAAAAGACGCCTTCAATCGCAGCGCTTTCTGAACAGAGTTACCGATGAAGATGCTAAGCAAATAATTTTGTACAGATGATAAAGACTTTGTTCTAAAAATTGCCAAACATAGACGCAATAAACTTCCCTGCAGAAGATTGAAGTCGGACATCCCTCTGCAACGGCTTTACCACGAAAGAATCGTTTTTTTCGCAGAAATACATTATTCCTGCTGGCGTGTGCTGGAATGGCAAAACCACTATAACGTTCCTTAATACGAAAACATTGAAGGTCAATGAATCTGACCTATTACTACCTGGAAATAGTCACGTGACTATTGGGGTCAACAAACTGCCTTGTGGCGGATTTCCTTTGAGGTACTGTTTGGGATGTTGTTTAGGGTCACTTTTAGCAGCCTTAGTTAGACTAGATCTAGATGATTCAAAAAAAGACACCAACCAAGTTTCCATCCTTGGACTCGAACCTTGGTCAGCTTTTCATAGCATTTTATGAAATCCCCACTTTTCTTGATACTTTCTTGGCCAAAACCCCTTGTCTAATCTGGCCTTGGGAGTGGGACTGGGTGTATCGGTGTTGACTGGCTTTTGTACATCATTCGGTAGATCTAGATCTAGAACAGAATGACAGAAACGTTCTCACTCAAATTTGTCATCCCAAAATAATTACTTCCAGTGTGCTTTATAGCCGTGAAAGATATAATTAAGTATTTCTTTTACATGCAAATAGACTAGATCTAGATATGTATACGAGCCCGAAAACAAAATCTTCAGCCTAGCCCCAAGAGGCAAGAAAATTCAAGTGACTTTATTTACATAGTATTTAACCCAAGCAGCACCCCAAATAAAATCCGCCATTACTATTTCTACCAACCAATGAAATGCTGCTACTTTTCTAGACCTATCGGCGCTCGCGTAACATAAAATTAAACACGGAATGGCGGGAATCCGGAAGAGATTACTGAATGGAAACCCCCGCTGACCCAAGACCCACGTGACATTTTGGAGATATAGGTCAAATTCATTCTAAGCATCACAACTTTCTTCTTTAAAAAAATCCTCTTCCCTCACGTTAAAAAAGTTACCCTCAAGATGACTTTAATTCGGCAACAAGACAGCGCTACTTCGCACACAAATCGTACAACCAACAATTTCCCATAGACAATGTCCCAAAGATCAACGAGTCGATTTCATTGTCAAAGAAGACTGGCCACCACTACCTCCAGATTTAAAACCGATCGACTATGCAACGTGGAACTCGCTTGCTGAGAAGATCTACATCGGACGGTCGATTCCCTTCACTTGAAAATGAAGTGAAACAAAGGTAAAGGAGTGCTGGAGACAAATATGTATTGAGGAAGTGAGAAAGCCAATTGCAACATGGCGCAAAAGAGTAAGAGCTGTTGTTCAGCTGGAAGGAGGTTGTACAGATCACTTGAAAAACTGATTACACTAGAGTTCATGAACCGGTTTTTAACACCTGAGGTGTGTGAATGAAATGACTTCTAAACCTCTAAAGCCAGAAGCTAAAAGCTTCACACATCTTGACATGAATAGTATGTCTTACAATGTGTGTATTATCATATAAGGTATGAATTTACAGTGTGACAAAGTTGAGAACGTTTTATTTATTTATTTATTTTTATTGAGAGGGGGGGGGTGCTCTCGATATAATTATGTGTCACTCTTTTATTTTAACGCTGTACGCATGTACTGACAGAAGTGCTTTTGTCAAAAGGATTGATTGATTTGTTGTATAGGAATGAGATTTCAACAAGAGTAGCGGGACTTTCCTGGTGTCTCTCCACTATCTTATGAACACAAATATTACAATCTTTTAAAATTTGTGCGACAGATTTATTTTGAAGATAAAATTTATATAATTTGGCTCTATAGTTTTTAAGTTCTAGATGTCAAATCGTTTATAAAAGTAAGAAACTTACCCTACAATCTAGGTCTAGATTACAATAACCACTATAGTATTTTGGGATGTTGTCTTCTGAAAAAGGGACGTTACTCTAGTTTTACCTTCAATCTCATTCCCTATTCACTAGGTTCTACACAACGTGCAAGGATTGATTGAGCTGTTGTATTCACTAGTTTCCACACAACCTGCACGTTTCAAACTCTTGAACTTTTCATTTTGCTACGACTTAAAAGTTCTTTTTACAATTAATATTCAGTGACGATGTGCTTTTGCCAATTTCAATATCATAAAATGGTTAGGCGAACGGCTATTAAGACAGAATTATAGCTTTTATATCTTGCTGATAATGAGTGTAACAATTTATGTTGTGGATGTATTTCCTTCTTATAAAGTGGGCGAGATGATTCAGCAACGGAAATGAGTTGTTATATCGTTGGTACTGACCTAAGCTTGTTATGTTTTACTGGCATGAAATTCGTCATAAACCTTTTTTTTTTTTTGCCAGAAGGTTATCAAAAACAGACCGTTGTGCGTCATGAAAAAAGGGGGATAAGCAAAATTCAGCCTATTTTTAAATAAAACTTACGATTCGTAGGCGTCAATACTAAACCATGAATGGATTTTTAATTTGATGCTTTCACAAAAAAAAAATCAAATGGAGATTTTTGGGCATTTAACTACTGACACCCATAATTCATAGACTTGGCTTTTTTATAACTCATCACCCTGGAGATTACAGGTTGATTGCGACCTACGCCCCCTATAGTCTATACGTTTGACTAAAACTTGAAAGACATTGAAAGAGATAAAAAAGATTTTCCTATAACTTATATATATACCTACGTGCTATACATGGTCCAGGAAAGAGATAAGTTTTCAAATTATATCAGTATTTAAAAGTTTCATACATGTACTTGTAATATATCGGGAATGAGATTAGCGGGAAAACAAGAGTTATCGTTCCTGGTTGAAAGGTCGTGTCCAACACAAGACCTAAAAAAAACAATGCTTTCTTAGCGTTATCAACAACAGAATACTACTTTTTTAAAAATTCACTTAGGCTTGTAATTTAAAGTGTAATTGTCTTGATCCATTCGAAGTAAAAATTGCGGAGATTTTTTATGGAATGTTTGCATATTTTGCAAACAGACACTCAATTTATCTAAGCTAAGTTGTCTTTTTCAACGTTATACATGCAGCAATCTGCGGCTTCTCTTCTTTATCTTTGATATTATTTTTAAATATTTTTTTTTTGCATTGAACATTAATATGTAAAATTGACATAATTATAAAATAAGATAATAAACGTCACTTATTGTTTACAACCATAGGCTGTTAAGGCAGATCTTTCCGACTTAACTGTCACGTCGCTGATAAACATATCAAAACAAATATAATTAATATGTCTTTAATGGATACGGAAGAAAAATCGCTATATATACTTAATGGATAACGTTAAAAAATCCATTTCGCTAAGATTGAGACAAGCTGTTAAATTCTTACGCCCACATGCAAAATGTTTATCAAAACATAGAAACTGAAAGATTTTAAACAATAAACTTCAAGTTTTTTTTGCCCTTCAAGTGTACTATACATTTTTTTAACTTAAAACGCCAAAATTTGCATTTTTTTTTCTACTGCAAAGCCAACTGACACCATCGAGATAGCTCTAAATGAAACCAGTGTAGGTTTATTCTCATAAGTAAAGAAGACCAACATGCAACGGTTTCCTTGAATAGCTGCTATCAGTCGCTAATGACATCCCCTTTTGTCTTCCACTCCACACAAAATGGCTCATGTAGGAATTAGGTTTTTAGTTTTACAAAGAAAAAATAATGTATGAAACATTAAAAGCACGTAATACAGAGCCAATGTGCCACAAACATAGTTGTTATAGAGATTTAAGTCTTATAAAACAGTGGAAAAAAAGAAAAGATATTGCTTTGACTGATGAAGTGATCGACTTACAAAAGTAAGTTGGTTTATTGTTTTGAGTTTCAAAAGTCTATAATGACAAATTATCAAGGAAAAACTAAGTAGTTTGAAGGAAACAAAACAATGAAAACTAGAAGAAAAAATGCGCTTAAGCTTTAAGGCTTGGCTGCCTTTCAGCCAAGAACGGCTACTTTAATTCTTTCTTGAAATCGCATTCCCGATTGAGTGCGGTTAAAAGCCATAAATACGGAATGCAGTATAACTTTATTAATCCTTTATGGAAATTATATTGACTGCTCATACATTGTATAATAACAAAGCAATACATAACAAGTAAATAGAAATATAAATAAGAATAGGTAAATAAGTAAAAGTTTAAGTTATATCACAGAAACTCAGTCACGAAGTAGTGCAAGCAATAAGCATATCTAGGAAGAAATCAAATTCTTTCGAAGTTTTCATTCAAAAACTTTCAAGATCTTGATATAAAAGAATCGTTGTAACGGTTGGTTTTGACCGCTGCTATCCTGGAACGTCCTCTGCGTCCACTGGGTGGAATGACTGACGACAACGGCATTGATTTTATATCAGAAAATAGCTGGGGGACTTAAAATAAAAGAAAAAGAAGAGCACCAGTCTCAGCCCCGTTACCATTATCATTATAGTCCAGACTTATACTTCATTATCACCTTTATACCTCAGACTAGCGACAAGTTGGAGAGTTAAGGTTTCGCAAAACGACGTGCGTCGCGCTATAGATTACGTAGGACGTTAGCCGGTGTGATTATCACCAACCACATCGTAGCTACGTTCTGGTCTAATATAACGACGCAGAACTGCGGTACTGCGAAACTTTAGAAGATGTACTTTCCGTGGCGCCAGGGCTGAAATGTGTGACACCTTGCAAAATTCGACGCGGCAAGCTGCTGTGTAGTGTACATAGTATGTATTATCAATTACCATTACAAAAAACGATCATCGTTTTTGCTCCACCATCACCATAAAAAGAAAAAGAAGAAAAAAACCGACATTCATGAATCCCGCCACGCAGGGCCTAGACCCTAGGCTAAAACAGAACATAATGTGAGTTGCCATTCGCAGAGCCTAGGCCCTAAATCTAAAACAGAAGAAAACATGGCACGCAGAGCCTACGTCCTAAATCTAAAACAGAAGAAAACATGGCACGCAGAGCCTAGGTCCTAAATCTAAAACAGAAGAAAACATGGCACGCAGAGCCTAGGCCCTATATCTAAGACAAAAGAAAACATGACACGCAGAGCCTAGGCCCTATATCTAAAACAGAAGAAAACATGGCACGCAAGGCCTATGCTCCAAGGCTAAAACATAAAAAAAACGTGACACGCGGAGCCTAGATCTAGTCCCTGGGGCTGAAACAGGATACTGTTGTGTTATCTACATCGGGTTTGTCATCTTCTCTCCGCAGGCTTACATTTAATTTTGCGCGTCTAATATTCTGTCGTGAGTTTCCTGTCAACGTCTTCACTTTATTTTTTATCTCCCTTTACCAGTTTTATCCTCCTCTTTGTCATAGTCTACAGCTCTCTCCTACTGCAAGAGGTATCTTGATAACATAAATCTAGATCTAAAAATCTAGATATTACAGCAGGATTCTATACGGGTATGTGGATTTAAAATTGCTGAGGATATATTACTTATTAGTCTTACTGCAATGATATATAGAAGAGCTGAGGGGTAGATAGATCTAGATGGCTTACGACTGAATGAGACTTGGCGGCAGAGGTCCCCCCCCCCCCACACCAAAAAAAAAACAACAACAAAAAACAACCTCTTGACAGTGACATCCATCAAAGCCTTATCTAGGTTCGTATTTCATCCTTTAGTTTTCTCACTCTTTAATTAGCGTATAGCAAAAAGTAAAGAAAAATTCCCTTTGATTTGGCCTAAAATGATGCATTTCCCTATCTATCGACCCAAAAAGGGGATAGCCATTTTTCGTACACGAAGCGGTTAGCAAAAATGTCTCTATCTTTTTAAATACAGGACTGTTTTATTATCAAATGTATTTTACTGTATTAGTTCAGTCTGTATCTAATATAAAGGATATAGGGCCTCAGTGCTTCGCTGTTCTGAGGCTAAATGATTTTTTGCGAGCCATTAATAAATTACAAAATAAGAGTTTCAATTTCGGGCCACTAAAGCAGAACGTGGCAATCTTTTGTTAGAAGCGTAATTTAGAAGAGGCAATGCAAGGAATGCCTTAGGCTAATCTGGAGATATTATTGATCTAGATCTTTTTTTTTAACAATCAATCTCTTTGAAGACAGGTTGAAAACACAACCGGCAATAGATCACTAGACTTCAGATCTACAGTTTCAGTTTGAAAGTCCCTCGGAAGAAACGAATGTGTCTCACATCCAGGACAGCAAGGGTATGGCATCATAGAGCAGAAGAAGAAGAAAAAAACCTAGGATCTCCGACAACAACAGCTACAACAACCAGACGAAAGTAAACAAACACAAACAACTTTAACACAACAAGTACGGTACTACATGTATTTTAAAATGAACAACCAGAAACAGCTCCAACACATCGACAGCAACAAGATGAAAATGACAAGCTGTAAACAAATGTCTCTCACACAGCAACCTGATGAAAATGAATAAAATGCCACTAGCGGACGACAAAGTAAGATGAAACATACAAAGTTTCCTATTAGGCCTGCATTCTCCATCACAGCAAAGAAAGCTGAAGACCAGACGTTGAAGAAGATAGGAAATTCTTGCAGCAGCCTTTCTGCTCACATGAACAACAACTGTACGTGGTACTGAGCCGTGTTGACTCCAAAGACGCAGTGCGGATATTGTTGTTGTTTGAATTTTAACGTCTCTTTTCAACTACAAGGTTATATCAGAGACGGCGCTTAGGACAATTGAAAGCGTGCTGCCACACTGTGATGTACGGAGCGCTGCATACACCACACCCAGTCACATTATCCTGTCACCGGGCCGACCAGACTAGCACTAAATCCATAATGCCAGACACCAGGCGGATCAGCTACTAATACCAATGTTAAAGTCCTTGGTTTGACTCGGCCGGGGATCGAATCCGTACCTCCCGATCTCTGAGCGAGTGTATTTACCGCTAGGCCACAGAGCCGGTCGCAGTGCGGATTTATGCCAAGGATGACCCGTAGCACAATAGAGTATTCACAACCAATTTGGTCTACCGAGAAATGATTCGAGCATAAGATAAGACAAATTAGGTTTGTTGATTAATTGACAACACTCTTTTTTGTCGGGATTATAAATGTACGTTTCCCAGACAAGTCATAACTAAATATTTTTTCCAGGTTATATATGCGACGGTATATGAATTATGTCTATGAATTATGTTTTTTTTTAACTAATGGAATTACATCGACATAAGTTATCTCCCGTTTCGTAATACGGGTATGCTAGTTAGCAAAATTAAAATAGTTTATGGATCTAGATCTAACCAATCAATAGATAAAAAAGGCTGAAAGTTAGCACTTAACTTTACAAAAAATGGTACAGTAAATGCTTGGATGGAACGGTAAGTCTCTGCCTTAAATAATTTATGCCTCTGTTATGTTCAAGAAACTTACTGAGTAAACCCAGAGTCAAGATGATGAACTTTTTTGTATATTTTTGTATACATATTTTTAGGTAGCAACTTGCGAAAGTCCACGGTTTCGCTGGTTTAAAGAATCGTTGCATTTTGTCATCATACATTGTGTTTATTAAAGCCATCTATAGATCTAGGTCTATCTATTGTTTTTCCTTCTTTTCGTAGGTTTACCTTTAGTATTTTTCCATAGACTTTTCCTCATTCTTGTCCTCCGTGTTATGGTTTTTCTCCTCTTCTTTATCCTAGTCCTATCTCTACAGGGAATAGGTTAAAACCAAGGTCTAAGTCGTGGTATTGATTACATGTATTTTAATCCAGAGAACAAATCTTTTGAATCTCTAAGTACAAAATGTCTCATGTCGGGAAGTAAACGGCAATTTCCGACAAGAGCTATACAATTCGTCTTCTTTTTCCCGACTGCAGCGTAGAGCGTTAACTTTGAACTATACTTCAGAATTAATTTTCTTGTTATTATTAATTTGGTTATTTTTATCGTAGGCCTAGGCTTGTATAAGAATTTTGTTTTACACAGAAGCACTATGCTTGATTCGCTTGGTGGAAAAGAGGCAGGTGTTGGCCTAGAGACACACAGAAGTGGTGTGACGAGAAAGGATGGGGTCAGCTAGGAAAATCTTGCCCAGGACCGGAATGAATGGCGTTTACCTGCCCGTGGCCTATACCCTGCCAAAGGTGAAGTTTGTTCGATGATATTGCCAACAGCAATAAAAAGACGGGAAGTTGGTAGGCAATAGTTCTTTTAAAAAGGAGCGTAGTTGTGACATGGTATAAGCTATGTTTCTTCAAGTGGCAAGGCAGTGGGTGCCGAAGCATCTATAAGTCGAAGGTTCGAATCATACTAACGGCAGACATTTCGGGCATTTCCACTAAAAAAAAACCTACTTCTCTCCACTGCTAATTTCATACATTTATAACATTTCAACCAATAGTTCTTTTGAATAATTATACTTTGACTTTATCCACAGACGTATATATTTTTTCTTCATTTTTTGGGTTTTAAATGTTGAAGTCAGCAATATTCTGGGTATTGCTGGTCATTAAAAAGTCTTATTTTGTTTTATTCACATCATAAATGAGATAAACCGAGCTGTCCTCCTTTATCTTTAGCTTGACTCAGACGTACACAATTTCTCCACAAAACAGATCAAACGAGAAAACTCATGCACTTAATGTTTCTTCTACCGAGATCGGTAGTTTGGACACAAAATAACGATATCAGATTACCCCCCCCCCACCCCCACCCCCGCAAAGAGGAAATAAAAGAAGAAACAAAATCGTGTCATCAAATTAACAAATGGTTTAATAACAAGCCTAGAATGTAAACAAGATAAATAAATAAAAGGTAAATGCATTGGGAACCATGATTAATTTTAACAACCATAAATGCAAGTTCAAATAAAAAAATCACAGTAGCGTAAAATCAAAATATGTGTGATGTATTCACACAATTGGTATGTGCTGTCAAAGGATGTGTGATGTATTCACACAACTGGTGTGTGCTGTCAAAGGATGTGTGATGTATTCACACAATTGGTGTGTGCTGTGAATGGATGTGTGATGTATTCACACAACTGGTGCGTGCTGTCAAATTATGTGTAATGTATTCACACAACTGGTGTGTCCTGTCAAAGTATGTGTGATGTATTCACACAATTGGTGTAACTGTAAGTCTGATAAGTAGATCAGTTCAGCTTTTCAGCTGGTGAATGTGCATTGAAAAAGTTACAATTTTACAAAGCCATTGAACTTTTTTTGGTGATTTCAAGTATTGATAAAGAACTCTCGGGTTTTTTTTAATAATGAATATGTTCAAACCGAATATCTCGGAAAATTCGTGAAACATAAAAAAAATGTCCACGTCTTCAGCGATAATGCGTTACTCAACCTAAGCAGAAGAATTATTCTACTTTCATGTATGTCCTTTAGGGGGTTGCGATTTAGAAGAGCATACGTTGGTTTTTAATACCACCACAGGTATTGATTTGTCTTATGGATTTAGAGAAAAAAACATTTTAGCTCCACGCAGACAAGACATCTGCTGTATTTCTTATATGTAAACCAACAATCTAGAATGATGTATCCACTCCATCCTTTTCGGTTTACTTGGTAGAAAATGTTGCAAAAAAAAAAACAACTTTTCCTTTTACATTTATATCCACGGTTTTGTCATTTTAGTCACTTTTATAACGGAAGGGATCTGGAATATAAACAGCAGAAAATGTTTATGTTTAACTTTGAGTTTCGTCTAAAAAACACTGCAGGTACATGTACGTTGTTTGAACCCCGTCAAAGCCAAGGAATATTATTATAATATTTTGATCCTGACAAGAGCTGTTTCTTTAGAATTTCATAGTTTTCTAATTGTATCATTTCGTGAAATGCAGAATCGCAAAAATTTAGTAGGCCTACTTAGCAAAGTTCATTAAAAAAGGGAATATAAAAAAAAATTAAATTAAAACAATGATTTGTGAGGTGGTCTGGGAAAATCATGGACAAGTCGAAATTTTTTGACATGAGTTACTAACATTTTCATAAAGTGTATTAGTGTAACATACCCTTCAAGATTTGAAAGAAAATTACAGCTGCAGCTTTTCAATAATCGAAAATATTTCTTTTCAATGAACACTCAAGATAGTTCTACAAATTGTTTTGTTGAAACGGCTATAATTCAACAGAAGCCTGAGCGACTTACGTCTGATTTTCTCTGGCCGCCTCAGATTTAAGATTGAACAATACGGCGGATGTGATGATAACCACCATACTAATGCTAAACAGTTCTAGGAAGAAAAGGCTTCCATTCTATCAATTCTATCCTCAACTTTAAAAAAATTTGGTACCAACTGCAAACACGTTCTTGTCAGGAGGATCAGCAAGGAGGTAATAGATGCAGAACCTTTTTCTGAGTTGTATGTTCCTTATCGAAAAATAAAACAACTCATTCTGATGACAATCATTACTTTCTAAGTGCTTTATTCATTGACCGAAATCGATTGTATTGTTTTCACATTTCTTTCGTTTTTCGTTTTTTTTATGGTATTCCATTTTTACTTTTTTATCTTCAACTTTGGAGTGTTAAAAGGAACTACATAACTGTCCTTAATCTAAAGTTCTATTAAGTTCATTTCGTGAATCAAAAAAGAGAAAACACCGTCTAACATTGAGTGCGGCCGTACGTGAACACTTTTACGATCCAAAGTGTAATTGATTGTGACACCAAAAAGGTCACAATAGAAACAAATCGTAAATAACATAAATTTATACATTGTAATTCATGCACACATTTTTTATTGCCGACATATCTTATTTTTTTTGCTTCTTTCACTCCGTCCAAACAACCATACACACGGTCTCGTGATTACCACCACCACCACCATCACCCCCACCACCGTTCAACGAACATGCGCCCAGAATAATCCCGCGTAGATTAAAACAATAAATATACTAAACAATATTTTCAACCAAGTAAGCGAATCGCTTTCAGAAAAACGGCTAATTGAAGCAGGAATCGGCCGTCATAAGGTCTAGTAAGTATACCTTTACAAGTTGGATTCAATTTGAATGAAAAAACTGTATTCAGCTTCGATAAATCTGAAGATTCAGAGATCTAGTTTGTTCTACTGTAACTCAAAATCTAGTCTGGAAGACGAATTTAACTAGAATTTGGTTCAATAAAAGTAATGCATTATAATGATACTAATAATAGTCCAATCGACATCCAAATCTAGCTAGCTATATCTAGCCCGTCTAGACTAAGTACTCATTTTAGTTGGTCCGAAAGGGGGCATGCTACTATCTCAAACGCCAACGCCTGGATATATACAAATGGACTTAATTCTAGTTTTTTTTCTACATCTCTAATAGTAAAGGGCATATCTTGCCCTAGTTGCAACCAAACAAAATGCAAATAGAAGACGATTATACCCTCCTATTAAAATAAAAAAAAGCCACGATTCCTGCTACAATTTCAGTATTGTCGTTTTGAGTTGATGTGGTTAACGCCTTCCACACCGGAAGAAAAGCAGTCAACAGCACCCGTAGAAATATGGCAACGTAAGATAACCGTCTGAATATGCGAGAAGACCCTGGTTGTTTGGGTGTGCTTGGTCCTTTTTTTAATCGTCGTATCGGATTTTTCCCATGGTAGTTCTGGATTTGCTTGTCCTTATTGAGTCAAGTGATGGTTTGCATTTATCATAACCAGAGTCCACCGGCCCGTGGTTTTTCGGAATAGATCGCCTCACAGTAGACTCGTGCTTCCTCATTTCCCGTACAACAGTAGGTGTAGAGCACTTCATAAGCCCCTGGTAGCAGATGTCTCTTCGCACACTGTGGAACAAACGGAAAAAAGATAACGTTAAGACAAGTTGAATTTTAAAAAGATACGTATAATGCCGATTGTGCAAGCATTCAGAACGAAATAAAAAAGTATTTTAATTAACCCGTGATAGATTTTAAAGGGAGCTTTCGAGGGAGGAGTTTAATGACATTGCGTCAGGCTACATAAGAGACACAGAACAATAGAAGAAGCTCTACTCAGGTAGATGCTAGAGAGTAACATGGCACCTTCTACTGTGTCTTCAATATAATACCCAACTTGACATCTCTATTACTAACAACAGGAGTGCGAAGAAGTTTCAAAGAAGCACGGGCTAAAATGACAAGTCTTGTGTGCACAATAAGCTACTCTTCAATCATTTTGTAGATAGCAACAGTAACACCCGCCCCCCTCCCACTCATGAGTACTTATAGTTCGAACTAAACAAATTTATCTAGGTATAATATGCATGAACCCATAGATATAGTAACGTAAAGATAGATGCGCGGAAGTTACAATTTTATCAGTTCCTAAAAGATAACTATTAAGGGAACGATTGCGGGAGGGGGGGGGGGGTCGATAAGCCTTATAATTTCTGACACGTGCCTTCCTACAAAGTACGTCAGTAAAACTTTCCTTGGTTCGATTAAAAAAACGTCTCATTTATTTGAATTTATACAATTAATATACTCTACGGTTTTGTTAACTTAAGAACAGGTTAAAAAGTATCAAATAAAACAGTAAAAGTATCCTACCTCATAGCATACAGAGTCCACTCTGATGTCCTCAAGGCACTCTCCCAAAGTCTCTACAGCAAAGGAGACAATTGCGAAATAGGCAAGAAAGACCAGGAGCACGCCAAATTGCCAAGTTATCGACTGCGCCATCTGAGGAAGGAGAATTTTCAGGTCTTAGATGTAATTCATCATTGCCAGCTTCGCTTTTTACCTTTTTCTATTCGCAAACACCTTAGTACGCCTGTTCTAAGAACATAAAAGTTATTTAAGTTTTTAAAAAGAAATTGTAGTTTAATAATTGTACAAAATATGTAGCAGAACTAGCAAAAATAGTACTAGAAATGGTTGTTCTAGTAGCAGCAGTACTAGTAGAAGTAGTAGTAGTAGTAGTAGTAGTAGTAGTAGTAGTAGTAGTAGTAGTAGTAGTAGTAGTAGTAGTACAGGTATTAGTAGTAGTAGTAGTAGTAGTAGTAGTAGTAGTAGTAGTAGTAGTAGTAGTAGTAGTAGTAGTAGTAGTAGAAGCAGCAGCAGCAGCAGTAGTAGTAGAAGTAGTAGTAGTAGTAGTAATAGTAGTAGTACAGGTAGTAGTAGTGGTAGTAGTAGTAGTATTAGCAGTAGTAGAAGTATAAGTAGTAGTAGTAGTGGTAGTAGTAGTAGT
>BMAT01013458.1:20119-31640 GCA_019649035.1 Elysia marginata | reverse complement strand
CTACTACTACTACCACTACCACTAATACTACTTCTACTATTACTAATACTACTACTGCAGCTGCTACTACTACTGCCGCTGGTGCTGCTGCTGCTCCTACTACTACTAACTGCATGTAAATAATGTGTACTCACTATTTTAATATTTCTTCAAACTCGGAATGATTCGGACGGTTATTTTACCCCCATAAAGGTAAGGGTAAAAAATAACCCACGACACTTTTTTCTATATAAAAATTGATGGGTCGAATTGACCCAGGACGTACAAAGTGTTTATAAGATTAAACACTACGGTATGCCCCGTGATAAACCATCCCGTTGTTATCATACTGACTTATTTCACAAGCAGTAGTTCTGAGAAAAACAAACTTAACGGTTGCCTTGTTTACTCGTGTACAACCAAGGTTTACAGTAATTTTGATAACTAAATTTCGGCCGTGACGATTCTCACAAATTTCAATAGAAATGATGAGATAATCAACACAGGTATTTATAGTAAGTCATTGTTACTTGGTCTATCTCAGAGATAGACCATCATCATTATGTTACCAGCGTGACGAAATGTAGAAAACAGGGATTGATGTTGGCACGATGTATTTGTCAGGCACGGACGGCAGATAGCAGACGATAGCTCGGGATTAAAAATTGCACATTTGTGGCTCAGTATGAACTTTTGTGGTGCAAGTTGTGGTTCTTTGAGATAAATCTGGATTAGAAAATAAAGAAAAAATGAGTTTCATGTTGCTGATGTAGGAAGCTTTAACGAAAAACTCCATGATTTAAGTTCCTAACCTTATATACAAAGAAGAAATTGAGTTGACACTTAAAGCCTGCGAAAAGGCAATTTAAATTTTAAACCAAATGATATTTATTATTTTGTAAGACATGCCTATCACAATAGCTGAGATTAGAAATTGCGATAGATTGCGTTGTGTTTGTTCCTTAGCTTTGCTAACCTATTGGCGATAAGCGAACCCTTATATTCGTGTTCCAGGATACTTGATAATCTATGATACATCTCTAAAGCTCACACAAACTTTGCTCTCTTTTTAGAGCCTTCATTATGATCCTTTTTCATCTTCATAATGTTGCAATTATAGGCCTATATGATTCTTAGATACCGTTAGAAGGCGCATAGACCTGTCTAGCAAGTAATAAACACGACGGACTGAACGCTCAACGAACAATGGAAACAAAGTAGTACGTTTGTTAATCTTCGTATAATTAAAAGGTCCGGAGAACTCTTTCGAGATGATGTGGTCAGGTGTCATATCAATCTATTGGTCTACTGATGAAAAAGATTATGTATTTGCAACGTACCAGAAAAAAGATGGATGGAAAAACAATACGATAGATCTCTAAGGAGATGCAGCGTGAAGTTTTAGGAAGAGAGGCTCGTAATAATCGATGTAAAAGAACTTCCTCATACGACGTGGGTCGAAAACGATCCAGGGGCCTCTAAAGTACCTGTTACTTGGCCCTGAGTGACGACATATACCCCATTGCCTGATGTAATCTAAATTTATCCAATACCCCGACAAGTGATCCGACCAGTTTTCCAATTTAGTGCATTTTTTGTCTTAATTGATAATTTCATACACAACCACGCATGCGGACGTTCTGGGTCATTTTATACACATTTTTTTACACATACATTTTATATAAAAATATGGCCTGGGTCGAAAACTAAATAGCTTATAGCCATCACAATACATCGGCTTTGAGAGACTGTTTACGTTGGTAGGTGCACTGAAATGTTGTTTCAAACCAGAAATGACAACCACAACAACAACAACTAATACTACTACTACTACTACTACTACTACTACTACTACTACTACTACTACTACTACTACTACTACTAAAAATAATAATACTATTACTTCTGCTACTATTGCTGCTACTACTACTACTACTTTCTACCACGATTACTACCACCACCACCGTCACCTCTACTACTACTGCTACTACAACTACTTCCGCTACCGCTGCTGCTACTAATACTACTATTACTCCCACCAGCATCACCATCTCTATTACTACTAGTAGTACTACTGCGAGCACGATCACCTCTACTACTGCTACTACTACTACCACCACTTCTACTACCACCACCACCACTACTACTACTACTACCACCACTACTACTGCCACCACTACTACTACTACCACCACCACTACTACTACTACTACTACTACTACTACTACTACTACTACTACTACCACCACTACTAGTACTACTACTACTACTACTACTACTACTACCACCACTACTACTATTACTACTGCTGCTGCAGCCCGCTGCAGGCCCTAGTGCAGGGGCTTAGATAGCTCAGTTGATAGAGGCCTCGCTCCTTGGCCCAGAGGTCGTGGGTTCGAGCCACAGCCGAGCACAGTCCGGGCCCCTACTGGTTGGGTCGGTGTCAGTATAATGTGACCGGCTGAGGCTAAGTCATGGTATCATCGCTAGTCTCTGGGTGGCAGCCCGTACATTGTCATTGGGACCCAAGCCCTGAGAGCACCTTTGAAGTGGAATTGGGCTTGTAAAATATCCTTCAACCAATCAAGCTGCCCGATGCTGCTGGTCCTACTACTAGTAACTGCATGTAATTAATGTGTACCCACTATTTTAATGTTTCTTCAAACTCGAAGTGATTCGGACAGTTATTTTACCGCCATGAAGGTAGGAGTAAAAACAACCCACGACTTACTTTTCTATATAAATGTATGGGTCGAACTGACCCAGGTCGTAAAATGTGTGTGTATATATCGACATACCGAGAAGGTTAAACACTGCGGTATGCCCCATTGCGCTGTGATAAACCATCCCGTAGCTAACATATTTATCTATATCGCAGCCCTAGTTCTTAGAAAAACAAACTTAACGGTTGTCTTGTTTACTCGTGTACTACTAAGGTTTACAGTAGCTTTGATAACTAAATTTCGGCCGTGACGATTCTCACAAATTTCAGTAGAAATGATGAGATAATCAACACAGGTATTTATAGTAAGTCAGTGTTACTTGGTCTATCTCAGAGATAGACCATCATCATTATGTTACCAGCGTAAAGAAATGTAGAAAACAGGGATTGATGTTGGCACGATGTATTTGTCAGGCACGGACGGCAGATAGCAGACGATAGCTCGGGATTAAAAATTGCACATTTGTGGCTCAGTAGTCAACTCTTCTGAACTTTTGTGGTTCGAGTTCTATTCATACACTGTTCACGTGTTGTCAATAGAGACCTTAAGCACACGCACCGTGTCTCACTACGTGTACGTGAAAATCGAAAAGTAGGTCGGAGAAACTCCAAAAAATAATGAAACCAGTTTCTAAAAATTGACCCACAGACGTTCCCGTCATACTCACGCGTTGCTGCTTAAAGTCCGTGATATCTGCTTTATATCTCGTCTCCCTTGCGAGACATAAGTTTGGGATAATTTTCCTTTTATTTACAGTGCTTAAAACCTCTTAGCCTGAATCCTATCTCGGATGAAACAACCATCCAGTGTTAGTGGTACAAGGAAATAAAAATATAGTCGATTCGCATAAAATATGAGAAAGTTTTACTGAAAAACTCTGCTGTGCCCTGCAATGCAAAATTTAAAAATTGAAACAAATCTTGCAGAGCTATTCTTTAAATAACCTCATACGCGTACGAGTCTCGGTGGTTAATTTAAGACATCGTGTAGCTCTTGATGTTTTGCTTTCATTATGAGTTTAATTTGGGTCATCGTAAGGCTCACCAAAGGTCGGAGTTAGTTCGTGTTAACACAAACATGAGTATAGAGTGCTTTTTTATTGCTTGAAACTGCAGAACGACTGGGCTGGGGTGGAGGAGGAGAGCTTTTTGTTATCTTCATTTCAACCAAAACTAATGCATGCATGAATGTTTAGCCAAACTTATAAATTCACTTCAAACTACAGAAAAAAAAATAGATGACCACGCCGCAAACAAAATTATTTCGGAAAGATTTATCAACAGATCTAGAGATCACCAGCGCACTATCTATGAATTTGCTCATGACAAGAATTCGCCAACAACAGAAGAAAGGTTTTCACGGCAAATCCTGAAAATACAGACGATGCAAAAAAAAAATGAATATATAATTATATTACAATGAATATATATATATTCAATAAAGCAGAAGAAATGACATAGAATTACCTTAGTTATACGCAGTAAACAAATTTAGCTACCGGTGAAAATACAAGTATTGCCTTGGAAAATTGTTCTGAGTTTGCCGCACCGTATTAAAATTTTAATGAGCAATCGGAAAATGGTAAAGACACATTGTTCCGTGATAGAATCTGAATACAACGTTGCCCTTCTGTCATATTTTATGAATTGATAATGACTTTATTATTGATTTTTCACTCTTGTTTCCTAAGATAACAACAACAACAACAATAACGAGCAAACAACTTTTGGCCTCTCTCCAACAAAACTTTTTTCACTTAATTGAGTGTGCGTTGTGACATCGTGTTGAGTTAGGAGACCGAGGAGTCCAAGTAAACCGAACGGTCTGTTTTAAGGCAATGTAACGCGGTCCTGTCTTAACCTGTTTAAGATGTACCTACCTAGTTTTGCCGCTCTACTTACACTTACTTCGTCATGAGCTTGCCTCTGAAATTCTGAACGATTTGGATCTCCAGTCAACAACCAACATCCCGTGAGTCATAATAAGTTATTTATCTGCGTTTCTTTTTAAATTTTTTTTTATGAATTATCTGTGTCTATTCTTTAACAAAGCATTCCGCTTATAGTTACACATAGACTTGCTCATCCTGCGACCACTATACCGAGAATACGTACAAGAAGCATAAACAGAAGCGAAGGCATTTAATCTCTTTACTGTTCTAAAGCTCAGTACCATGATGAATTAAAGACACAGTTGGTTGTTTTCGGTTGAAAATTATTTTTAACCCTTTGTTGCATTGTGTCCACCACAGTGGACACGTTTTTTTGAGGACTACCATAAATTACCCTTTGCGAAATGTTGAAATGTGTTTTTTATGGAAATAAACATGTTTTCCGGGTGTAAAAATAATTTGAGGAACTTTACTTTTTGAAACTCATTACATATAATGTAGGTATGTAAGAGGTAACATAGACACAGTAATGTTTTAAAAAAAACCAGGTCAAACACGGCCAAAAACAATTATAGAACTTATAGAAGCATTAGACCATTTTCGTCTAGCTCTAGCGTTGTTTTGACAAAGATTGATCTAGAAATACATACAAAATAACAATTTTTCGTTGTTCTTGTTGTTGTTTTGAATACGTCAAACAGTTGTCTCCTGGTGAGTTTTATATAGATCGAATCAGGAAGTTAAAACATTTTATGAGAGTTAATTTGGTAGAGAAAATAAGATGACATTAGTTTTCAACCTTATCCATATTTGAAGTGTTATGAAATAGTTGTGTCCGATAATTTTAGCATCGTCTGAGGTTTTTTTTTTGTACCATTGCCCTTTTTCGCGCCATATGAAGTATTTTACAGTTTGGCTTTTAACACAATTTGATTTTTTACATTCGAATGTATCCTTGCCATGAAGTCAAAGACGGTGATTTTATTATAAAAAGCAACATAGAACTGTTATTATAAATAGTCGGAGTGATATTATGTCTGACCCTGAGAAACTGTCATTATCTAAAAACTGTTCTAGACACATTGAACGCAACCACGGTCCGAACATTCTTAGCATGAATTCTCGTGGTCTTATTTTAGATTGCGCTTCATTCCTTTTTGGTCTAAAGTTATTAAATATAAAACAAAAAATTTAATTAAAGTCATCCACCGCTGAGGCAGTCTGAAGACTTTGTATAATTATCTCCCTCATCAGGCCATCACATTCCAGTGCAATTTCAACTCATTTTCCAAAGCATTTACGTTACAGTACGGCAGCTTTAGGCATTCAGATACTTACATTCCATAAATGTAAAGCTCTGCTTTAATTACCGAGAGAGAAAATATTCACATTTTCTTTCCCGTTGTGAATATTAAGTCCCGAGGAGAGAATTAAAGTCCGTAGGTGTGATCACAAATTCATAGGATATTTACCACAAAAATCTTTAATTAAGGAGAGGCAAAGCTCCATTGCATGATAAGAGATGTTATTCTATACATAGACAACAGCTTTTAGAAATTGACTTATACCGAATACAACGTCGTGAGTCTTACGTGCTAATAAGGAAATCTAAAAGTTTCAACTATGCCTGCATGAAGTTTCTTTTAGCTTTACAAGGAAGTCAAAGTCTACGCTATGCTAAAAATAATTATAAAAAAACCAAGCCAAAATATTTACTGGAAAATTTCTCCGACTTGTGCCGTGTGCTTCTAATACGGAATACCATACTTGTTTAGAACGTCTGATAAAAAAAAGTGTCATAGCTTTTTTTAAAGTACGACATTCCAACGTTTTGAAAACATTGAAAATGTGCATAAGGAACGTAAACTTTTGTGGTCGATGAAAGAAACTAATTTGCGTTAGAATGCTTTCTCCATTTCTTGTGTCGACATTATATACAGGGACTAAAACGAGTCTCTAACTGTTCACAAAGACACGAAAAGTTATACATTTTATGCTTTAGTGCAAATATGAGGTTTAATTTCTAAACCTTTTGATTCAACCATTACTCAAGAAATTTTAAATGTTCAATGAATCGTAAGCATTCAGTTATCTCGGACATCACAACTTCATTATGTCTCTCCGAGGAAAGAACTAAAACTCATTTTTTTTCTTCTGGATTTTAAAGGACAGACCGCTTGAAACCTTCTATAACAAATATTCTTTAAATAATGGACTTTTTGGCACGTTCAGAAGTGCCTTATTCTAAATCGTTATGTCCTTCACTGAATGTCACATGGAACATAGTTTTCTTAGAATCATTGAGCTGTCTCGACCCCCCCCCTCTCTTTCAAAAAAAAAAAAAAAAGAAAAAAATAAATTTTCAGAAATAATGTCTTTCGTAACTGTTTGCTTTTTGCTCAAAGCATTTTATTCCAGCGCGACTTAAAAGCCTTTTTCATCATGTATGATAATTTAGAACATAAATTCTAGAGTAATGAAAGCTTTGAAAATGGCTGTCTTCGTAATACATTATTCTCATATCTAATGAAAACGTGAAGTTTTTCCGACGTAAAATGTTATTATAGCTTTAATAACGTTTCATATCATTTTGTCATTTCAATGATATTCGGCAAGCTTGAAGTGTTTTAATGTTAACTTCAATTATCCAACAAAGTGACCTTATAAATTTTATCGTGTCTCCAATTTTGCTATTCCCAAGCGCCTGATTACAATTCATACGTTTTTATATTTTTCACATCAAAATCAAGTGTTTTTAATTTGCAATTCTGTCACAAGCAAGAACAAAACGCATTACCAGTATCTTCAGCCAGTTAATAATGACAAAAAACTATCGTTATCATCTAACAAACTACTGTGTGTACGTACGTGCTGTCACTGCAGTCACACCTGTCGGATAACGCTGGCCAGTCCGATCAACTAGCCATCAGAATTCAGAAGTTCTGGACACTTTGAGCAAAGCACGCAGTGTCATTGCTTCGTCCTTGAGGTTGGGACATTTTGAAGATTGATGGTAGCAGAAACAGCCCACATTATCTGAACTCAGTGTGGTCTTCATTATGTTCAGAAAATTAAGTAAGAACATCGCTGTGTTTCCATTGTTTTTTTTTTTTCACTGAAGGTGGATCGATGCCATTCTATGGTAAATGTTATATGTATGTATCGGGACTGAGCAAGCAATGAGATAAATAAGTAAAATTAGTGTTTAGGAAACCCTTTATAGTAAAATTTACAAGGAACGTTATTTTATTAATGTAACACTATAAAGTTGATTGAAATGGAGGGCCACCTTACCTTTTTAAGAAGAATTGAGCAGCGTTTGAGCACGCATAATAGCCATAAAGTTGATGAGTGTATCACAGATAATGAAAAAAGGACTTGCCATTGCCAAGACGTGTAGGAAAAGCTATTGCAAATTTCAATCGTGGCTATGGTTCTATTTTGTTCTGATCAAGACAAGTGCTTTCAAATGGGAGCATTGTGTCATTATCATGTTGTTGGCACAAAAGTTGTTTTTTTTTTTTAAGTTTCTGCGAACGCGATGTGCAAGTTTTTTTCTTTCCTATATTATAGTTAAAAGCCATTCTTGAAGAAACGCTTTTTTCTCTCTTTTTATTCTTCGCCCTAAACAAGCAGTTCATTCAAGACCTGCCCCAATTCATTACAAAGTAATTTGATATTTCTAAAAAAGAAAACAGTAACTAAAGAACACGATCTCGGTGATGTTACCTATTTGAATTTATGAACTTTTTCATACTCTCTTGACTGTTTATCGACTGATTGTGACGTTCTTGGGGGATGTCGCATTTTATATGGCAATACTTCTCAGACTCAAAGAAAGTTTAAGAATATATCCGTGGTCAGATGACGCCGAGTTAAGGAAAAACTCCAAGTTTAAGTAGAACAATTCCCGGTCTTTGTTGCGCTGTAATTTTGTGTATTTTGATAGGTTTTTTTATTGTTATTGTTTTTGTCACTGTCCTCAGCCGCCTTGGTTTATTGCTTTGTTTTGCAAATGCCAACAGTACTTAGTTTTTCAATGTTCATCATTTTTTACTATTGTTGGAAAGATGAAGTTGTATGTTAGTTTATATCTCTTCCCACAGCGCCCACACCTTCACTATTCTTATAATTATTATAGGTAACGTTTACACAAGGAACCGCTCTTCATCCAAACTAAAAAGTATTACTCTTGCACTAATGTGTACTAACAAGGTCACTATAGCACGAGACCTAATTGCGCAAACATTTTGATCCAAGGTGACACAAACTGCGGGCCCCGTTCCATTCGAGACCGGGAAAGTGGAAAGTGCCTTCTTCGCGTCTCCAAGGAGCGGAGGGTTTAAAGACAATATAAGTGATACTCTAACGACAGAAATTTAAAAAAACTTAACCTGTCATAGAGCTATGGATAACAAATGACAAAACAAGTCAAAAACATAGTACAGGCACGGGAAAAAAATCATTACTTTTCTGAGCCAAAAATAATGTAAAACCATTCGGCCATACAAGTCATCCTTCTGTGTTATCGGTGAACATTTTTTGCCTAACCCCCCAACCCCCGTGTGTGTACTAAGGCCTACATACAGTTTTGTTTTAATATCTACCAGACACGGTAAAAGTATCACTGCACCCCATTCCACGCCAACCCACAACGTAGAAGAAAAAAGGTGCCCTGGCTATGACACGTAGCAAAAGGGTTAATCTCAGACACGACGAATATAAATTATTATTTAATTTCTTTCATTTGCACTTTTTTAAAATTAAATTTTGATCTATCATCGGGCTTTGCTAACCTAATAAGCGATGTCGGCTAAAACACTATTGAGGGGAGAAGAACTACCGTAATTATGCTGACATAGATTGCATACTTTGAGAGACTAACAGTGATTTCTTTTTCATGAGCTACTACCTTCGAGTTAGCCTTGACTCTAATCTGCGGGACCGGCTCTGTGGTCTAGCGATAAGACACTCGCTCAGAGATCGGGAGTTGCGTGGTTCAATCCCCGGTCGAGTCAAACCAAAGACTTTAAAATTGGTATTAACAGCTGATCCGCCCAGTGTCTGGCATTAAGGATTTAGTGTTAAGTCTGGTCGGCTAGGTGTAAGGATAATGTGACTGGGTGTGGTGTACGCAGGCGCTCCTTACAACACAGTGTGGCAGCACGTTTTAAATTTTCCCCAGCTCCGTCTCTGATATAACATGGAAGTTGACTGGGGCGTTAATAATCAAGCAAACACCGGCATGGTGTTCGTGCGCTTACCTCTCATTTCAGTAACGGGCTGACTTTCATGCACTACAAGGTATGAGAAGAAGCGCATTAAAACCTGAAGGCTAGACTACTCATAGAGCTAAAAAATATCACATTTAAGCGCTTCCAAACTACTCCATTCCTCCACGTGTCTCCAGAAGAAAGCAGATTCAAACTGAAAGTTCTTACCTCTGCGGCGAGGGGCCTTAGTATTAAATAAGTCGGGGCTGGAAAATATGACACTCCTCTTGAATTATGAATTGTGACATTTTAATGAACGCCGTATTTTTCTACAGTAAAGGGAAACAATACCACCAATAAAAAATTTAAAAATATTTTTTTATTTGTCGCAGTGACACAACAGTTGTGTTAATTGTTGTCTTTGGCTCAGATATCTGGCTATTTTTTAAAGTTTGTCTTTCAAAAACAATTTTCCACTCTCCCACTCCTCTCTCCTTGTATATCTCTCACTCCTCTCCCCTTATATTTCACCCACTCCTCTCTCCTTGTATATCTCCCACTTCTCTCCCCTTATATTTCACCCACTCCTCTCCCCTTGACTTTCCCCCACTCCGGTCAAATTGTCTTTCTCCCACTCCTCTCCTCTTGTATTTCTCCCACTCCTATCTCCTTGTACTTCTCCCACTCCTCTCCTCTTGTATTTCTCCCACTCCTGTCTCCTTGTATTTCTCCCACTCCTCTCCCCTTACCTTTCTCTCACTCCTCTTCCCTTGTCTCTTATGCTGCTGATTCTCGCCATACTCATCTTTTGTTATTTAGCTCTCTTTCCTCTAGCGCTCGCCCATTCATTCACTCACTCTATATCTATTTGCCTATATCTCTCTCCACCTATCTGCCCACCAATCTGTTTATCTGCCGAGCGAAGAAATGGAAAATAAACAATCACCTGTTAAACCGCAACCCCAGTGGATGGGAGGAAACACTTTTTGCGTGCCAAACAAAGGTAGGACTAGGCTACCATGATTAAACTTCAAATCATTAAAAAAAACGTCGCCATATTCATAAGAATAGCGTAATAAAACCGAACGATGCAGATGGATCTTTTAAACTATTTAAAAGTATATGATAGGTATGCTACAAATGCATGTAATTATGTACGGAAATGTGCGCCAAGAGACGTAACTGTAATACTTTATGGAACCCAGTGGCCTAACCTTCGCCATCATTATCTTTATTTATTGTCAAATATGCTTCTTATTATTTTTGTTATGTTATTATTATTATCGTTCTGAGGGTTTTCATTATTGCTATTATTAATGCTATCGTAATAACATTACTATTGATATTTCTAAGAATGAACAACTACAGCAGCAACGACAACAACAATGATAATAATAATAATATTAATAGTAACAATAATAATAACAATAATGAAAATAACATCAATGATAATAATAAAAATTTATCCGAGTAATTTTTTCTAGATTTAACATATGTAACTGTTAACATGTTACGTTGGGAAGAAGAAATAAACTAAGCCTAACGATCGGTAACATTTTTTGAATTGATATGGCTTATTATTTCGGACAGAACATTATAGCTTATATCAGCTATATTGATTCAATCAGCTGTTCAGACAAAACATCATAGCTTATACCAGCTACATTGATTCGATCAGCTGTTCGGACAGAACATCATAGCTTCGATCAGCTACA
>BMAT01013458.1:0-14752 GCA_019649035.1 Elysia marginata | reverse complement strand
TAGTAGTAGTAGTAGTAGTAGTAGTAGTAGTAATGGTAGTAGTGATGTTTTGTTTCTGTGGTCCTTTCTTAAAAAGTGTTTGGGAACGCAAAGGCAAATGGAATATCATCGACGCGTTTTCCTTTAAAAAAAAACAAAAATATATAAATTAGATAATTTTTTTTCTTTTAATCTTCGTATTTCATGTTCACTAAATCAACCGTTGCGCAAGGACTAAACTCACAAACTAGCAGTTAACCGAACTCTTTGTGTAAATACATATCACTTAACCAGCCGGCTGAAAATGTCAGCGATATTTCGTCTCTGTGATTTTAGCCAACACTCCGCCGCGTCTAGACAAAAAGGAGCCAAGGGTAGTTGATTTTGTTTTGTTACAGCTTTTGGGCTTTTTACTTAGCGCCCCTTCGTCCATAACATTAATTAGATGTGGTCCAGATAAGTAATGGAGTGTCTTTGGGTGCATATTTTTGCCTTTCGGCTTGGTTACGTCTTGACACAACTGAAAGTAGCCCTCTGGCCTCCGAAAGATATCTCCACCGTTCTTTATCTTTTTAATTTCCATTCTTGTATGCTTGCCTTCTTGCATTGTACGGTGGCTGTGTAAACTTTTTTTTAAAAAGAGGATAAACGGTAGAGGTTGTTTTCAGACCTTCCATTCTTGCAAGTAATGTTGACAGGCCATTGTCCGGCATTCTTCAGTTTGCTCATAGTATATCCCGAAAAAAAGAGCATAAAACTTGCACACATAAAAAGAGAGATGGAGAGAGATAGCGAGAGAGAGAGATAGCGAGAGAGAGCAGAGAGAGAGAAAGAGAGAGAGAGGGAGCAGAGAGAACTAACAGAGAGAGCAGAGAGAGAAAGAGTTAGAGAGAGAGAGAGGGAGGGAGAGAGATAGAACAGAGAGAGAGAGAGAGAGAGAGAGAGAGAGAGAGAGAGAGAGTGGTAGTAAGCGTGTATAACTATAACATGTGAGGGAATGTATAAGTACAACAGTATACAGAGTTTAATGTTTTATCGAAAATTTTAAGATTTGGGGTTAAAGCTTAAATGTACACACTTAGGGTCAACTCCATGAACTGTCGTCATAAAGACAATTAACTTGTGTAATGTTCAAAAGCTACAGCATTCACTCTTAATTGCAACTATTACTGTGAAGTTTTATGGTCATTTTCTGTTCACGCCGTTGAGCGGCTTTTATTTGAAAAATAAAATCAATGTGGCATATCCACATATTTTTTGTCATAAATTTCTCATCATTCCTTAATTTCGCTTTTTGTTTTCTCTTATCTAGGTAAGTACTCGCTACAGCTTACCTACCTTGTCATGCCCCAAAGTTGGAGTTTCAAAGTTCCCCTTTCTCAGAAGTCTTGACACTTCCTTTAATTTTCCACCGCTTCGGGAAAGTAAACTCGATTTCATCTCTTCTTATAAGACACTTGATAAGAAATAAACGTGTTTAAAATAGACGTAAGTTTAAGATCCTTTAAAAGAATTTGCACAGCTTTCTATTTACTTCAACTTCTCATAACGTGTATTTACGAGACTTTATCAAAAGTAGTTTTTGTAAGTAGGACTTTGTATTTTTTGTAAATAAGACTGTAAAGCTTATTTTTTTAACTAAGACACTAAAAGTTCTTTTCATTAAATAGAAAATAAAATTTCTTTATGCATCTAGAACAATCTATGACACGCAACAGGAGAAATAAATCTATTCTGATTGAAATTCAGTAATATTCCTTTGCGGTTCCTTTCTCCAAGTGTTTATGAATTGCAATTGTTTCGTAGTAGCATGATAAGCTGAAGATACTTGCTTGAACTTTCCCAAACAATAAATAGATGCTGGAAATCTCTATTAGAAAAGATTTAAAAAGTGTACGCCAACGCTCTGTTTGATCTCTTTTAAATTTAGATTCTGGTATAAATGGTTGGCAACATTTACTACTCTCAATAGGTGGTACAATCCTGTTCCAAATAATAGGCGTATATAATAGACCTAATCTCGTTTCAGAACTTCAAAGTCACTGTACCAAGAAGAATAGCTCTTTCGAAATTGATAAAAACACAAAGAGCAGTCCTTCAAGGCTATTTAAAGTGTGAGGGAATATTTAGATGTACTTTATTATCACACAAATGAATGAGGGATTGTACGGCCCTGACATCCCAGCATGCATCAGTCTTAAACTCACTCTAGACGTGGAAGCACAAATTAAGTAATGATTAGTATTCTTAAAAACTGTAGAGATAACAGATCACAATGTGAAGACATGCAAGTTCAAGGTACCAAAGTCGCAAGCATATAAAGAGGCATCGTTTTATCAATAACAGATAATCATAATGTAAACAGACATGCTTGTACTCATTACAAATTGCAAAAGAAGAACTTCAGTAAAAGCGCAATAATTTTTTTTCAAAACGATGCACTAACTAGTTCCATGTTGGCCCCTTCTGGGTAGATGGCGATGTTGACTGCGTGAAAAATAAGCCACTTATTGTAAACTTTCTAATCATTTATGTTTTGTGTGCTTGCTATTAAAAAAAAACAATTTATCTTTAAATACGCTCTCTAACATAATATTCATTAAGTCAAAGAGCAGTCAACACAATCAATTTAAGACCCTGGTATTTTAATTGGCATTTCAAAAAAAGTTAAACCACAACAAAGACAACATCAAAAAGTGGTGCATTTTATAGCCTTAAACCGATTTCTGTTTTCAAAAGTCTTTCTTACGCGTGCATAATTTCAAAGAGTGACAATTTTTGTGTGGAAAAAGTTGCGAAAACGCAAAGGGTTTGAGCAATATTACCAATATTACTGACATGACTGTACAAATCAGGTTTATTGTCCCTCAGGACCAAAAGTAAATTATGTCGGCTGTTTCAAAATGTATGGTAAACTTCTATGGTGCAATTTGTCTTTTACGGGTAAAACAAAACTTTACTGATCTGTGTTTTACTTGGCTCTTTTTTCATTTATCTCACCATCCTGAAACTCAAAGGCCTCTACGATTTCTCATTGTTGCAAACTGAATCAATTAATTACTTCATGAAAAAGCATCATACAAAAATAAGAGAATTCCGCTGCAACCGAAACTCGTCGTCAGCAAGAATTACGAGATGAATGATCTTTCACATTGTGATAAAAATTAAGAACTTTTCGTAAAATACCAGAACCCCCATGAGGCAGAAGACAATATCTGTTGCGTCAATTTAGAAAAAGGGGTGATTTAATAGATAATCAAAAGAAGCGCCGAGATATACCATCAGGGTGGCCCTCCACTGAAATATTTAACCACAAAAACCGGAACTAATGGTCCCCGAGGGAAGTGGGAGTCAGAGACCTAGCGATACGCGTAAGTTTTTATTCCACGTTTTTATTTGTTTCAAGCACAAAGTTCTTAAAGGTTACGACGCATTTATTTACAAAGGTACCATAGAACAGACTCATCTATGATGATTTATGCTATATATTGCATGTCTCACCCGAAGGTCTTAATGGTTTTTCACAGTGATCGGCCACATGAGGAAAATGTGATTATTCTTACCATAGTAACCTAACACCTTTCCAATTATTTATTACTGTTTACACCAGAGACAGCAGCAAGCTTTTTACACTCTGTCTGTGCCGTGGGAGAAAAGGTTGGTTGCTTGGTTAACCTATATTTTTTGCTTTGTCTTTCAGTATTACTACAGTTTTTCTTGCATGATTTTCTTTGTCTTGCTGCCTTTAAAGACGACTTGTCTCAAGCCTTTTCTGTTAAAAGAAAATTACTTTGTTTTGTGTCCCTTTCTTGTAAAAAAAACTGGTCTTCTGCCTGGCGTTTTTTAACTCATAATAAAAATAATTTTGATGCCAAAGTAGAGGCAATTCCGATGGCGCCCGCGGGTCTAAAACTCATTGATGTCGACGACTGTAGAATAGACCATCTTGGAAAGACTAAAATAATAGGAACTTGCCAGGATTAATGTGAATCGAACAACAGCTTTGTACAACTGCTTTAAGCATTAACATGCCCAGGCAATATTCTCAACGCTGACCAAGTCATCGAACCCTCCTTAAAGGGAGAACCTAACAGTGAAAAATTGGCCAGCTTTCTGAGGGGTGAGGAGGTCAATAGAGGTGGGAACTCGGGATCTACAGCGTGGATAGTTCAGGTTTCCGCTCCCAACCCAAGCTTGAGTTTTACTTCACATGCAAATAGCAGCCCACCCCTTCAATACACACATCTACATACAAAATTAATACGCAGAGCAGGAACTTCAAAAAGAGTCACTTATTTTAAAGAAAAAAAAACTATCATGCGTGAATGTGTGTGCTTCCTTTACTTTTTAGTTTTCGCTCTTCGTTTTTCACGACTAATTTTTTAGGCTTCGTTATCATTCACGATTATGTGATTCATTATTCTGAAAGTCATATCCATATGTATGTATTATTCATCTACTTGCCACAATAGTGGAATCCACATAAAACCAACAACTTTTGCGTATAACCAACCGTTTTGGGGGGTCTTATTTCGTTTTTTTTTTAAACTATTGTAATACTTAAATTCAACATTGTTTTCGGATCCGAGAATGTTGACTTCATCGAGATGGCACTGTCTTTGAGCAGGAGAAATAAAGCAACAACTAAAAAAAGACTCGATAACTGGATTGGCAGTTTTAAATAGACCAAAGTCAATTGTGATTTTCTTACTTTGGATTTTCTTTGAATCTGGATTTGATGTCATGGAAGTTAGGGTTTAAAAAACACTCTGATGATGTGGTCAGCGTTTTTGTCTTTGAATCTTGACCAATGGTCATGGAAATTAGGGTTTACATAAAGCATTCTCAAGATGTCGTCAGAGGTTTTGTCTTTGAATCTTGACCAATTGTCAAGGAAATTAGGGTTTAAATAAAGCACTCTATGGACGTGGTCAGATTTTTGTCTTTTAATCTTGACCAATTGTCGTGGAAATTAGGGTTTAAATAAAGAATTCTATGGATGTGGTCAGAGGTTTTGTCTTTGAATCCTACCAATCATTGATTTTTACTTTGATGGCAAGAATGGGATGAAAACATGGGGCTAGTGTCGGTAGCTTTGATGCTTTGCAATACTTTTAGTTTACTAATAATGCGGGTTGAATGAGCATTGACTGTGTCTATATAAAACATTCTAGACAATGATACGTGAAGAAGAAACAGAACTGAGATAAGATATTAAAAGCTAGTCGTTAGTGGAGACTTACCAAGGAGGATCTGGAAAGAGGTGGACTTACTTGGAAAGAAAGAATGTTACCGCAGAAACCCAGGATAGAAGGGAGTGAAAGTCTATTGTATAGTACGGAAAGGCTATGATAGTGATGAATTTAAGGTTATTGGGAAAATATTTACTAGTTTTACTTTTACAGTACTGCGCAGATATTATAAACAGTGCAAAGATAATACAGAATTTATTGTAAGTTCAGTTCGAGACTGACTTGTGAGTCTGTTAACATTAATTATGGTGGCATAAACAAAACTGAAAAATTATGTGCATTGGCGTGGCGTCTTTGCTTTTTTTTTTATAGAATGTCTAAAAACTGATCAATTCTTTCCAAGTTCTAAAGGTTCAAAAAGGTATCTACCTAAAAAGTATTAGGGAAAAAGTGACCTTCACATTTGAGATGCAGAGCCTTGGCCCTTGGGGTAAAACAGAAGAAAACATGGCGCAGAGAGCCTAAAATGAAAAGAAATGGCGCGCAAAACCCAAGCTATATCTATACCGAATACAAATTCTACAACAAGATATCTTCAATATCTAGCTTTGAATCTAGATTATATCAATCTATTTATACATGTAAATCAAATTTTTAATCTCTTAGTCTAGACCTCACCTGAATTCTATAGAGCTCAACAAACGAAGCGAGCGACACCCTTTCGTTCACGTGTGTTCTTCCGCCTTCTATCTTCAGAAAGTGGTAGGCGGGGTATTTTAGAATGTGACCTTTCCTTTTTCGTCTATTCTAGACTTGCATGACAATATACTTTCTTGGTGACGGAGCGGCTACATAGTTTGTTTTTTTTTCAAATATCATTTTAGTGATGCAGAAAATAGAGAGTAAAGTGGTATGTCACTGCACGGTATAAACTTCTCCCACTAATTTGACAATATTGAATTGAAACCTGTATACATTTCGAATAAAATGTCTAGAGTTTATAAAGTGTGGATATAGGATCAAATAACTGTGAGAAAATTAGTTTTTTTCCTCCTTTTCAGGCATAAAGCACAAGTGTGGCCCTGCACTAATCAAGTAAAGTGTAAAACAAAAACTTTCCTGCCATTCGCTTTCATTTTTATAAACGTATTATCTCTTTTCAAACAATAACCACGATTGATTTTTTTGTATTGATCGATTGTTAAAGATCTTCATTTTTTTCCCTGGTCGTGTTTATACTGACCGGCTCTGTGGCCTAGCGGTAAAGACACTCGCTCAGAGATCGGGAGGTACGGGTTCGATCCCCGGCCGAGTCAAACCAAGGACTTTAAAATTGGTATTAGTAGCTGATCCGACTGGTGTCTAGCATTATGGATTTAGTGCTAAGTCTGGTCGGCCCGGTGTCAGGATAATGTGACTGGGTGTGGTGTATGCAGCGCTCCGTACATCACAGTGTGGCAGCATGCTTTCAATTGTCCCAAGCGCCGTCTCTGATATAACCTTGTAGTTGAAAAAGAGACGTTAAAATTCAAACAGTCAAACGTGTTTATACTAAATCAAAATTTTTGTTTATTTTTATTTGGACGACCCAAACGGATTTTTGTGTTATAATGAAGCTTGCGAATGGAACAGACCTTTTACAGTTAAAAAAAAAACCTAGAATGTGATAGGTTTCAATAGCAATGAAAACAGGATAAAGATATCACAGGTGTGCATTATCATTATTATTATAAAGTAGCGCCAAGGTTTCAGTGTTTTTTTCCACCTTTCCTTGTTGGATATTAAAGACATTTCTGTCTGTCACCTCATTACCGCTATGGGAAAACTCGCATTAGATGACAGAAGTTCTGAAGATAAAAACGCGAGAAGGAGAAGGGGGAGAAGAAGAAGAACAGCAACAACAGCAACAACAACAAGGAGGAAGAGGAGCAGACGAAGAAGAAGAAGAAGAAGAAGAAGAAGAAGAAGAAGAAGAAGAAGAAGAAGAAGAAGAAGAAGAAGAAGAAAAAGAAGAAGAAGAAGAAGAAGAAGAAGAAGAAGAAGAAGAAGAAGAAGAAGAAGAAGAAGAAGAAGAAATCTTGACAACATCCGGTATCATTTAGCGTCTAAGGTTTCGAGGATTCCCATCATACATGTCTATGTTTTTTCCCTCCTAGAAAGATAAAAAAAACCACACACACAAGAACACTACAGCATTGAAATACCCGTTTTAAGAATATCATTCCCTTTGATGATAGGAGGCTAGAAGCGCAGGTAAATCTTTCAAACCCAAGGTGGTTTGTCATAAGATAATTGGTGATAAGGGAGAACACGACAGACCAAACTAGCATACCAATAAAAGTCTTCAAATAGAATGTTGACAGAACACAGAAAATGAGATTTTTATCAGACATCTTGTCAAGATAAGAAAGTGGTTGATCAGAATTAGTGATGATGCTTTCCCTTTTTTTCCTAACCAACTTTCGTCTCTCTGTCTCTTTCTCTATCTCTTTTCGGTTCCTCGCTATCTCTCTATTTCTCCGCCTGCCTGTCTTAAAAAGCGCATTGGCGACATGGTATAAGCTATGTTTCTCTCAGTGGCATGGTGGTGCGTGCCGATGCTGCTATAAGTCGAATGTTCGGATCATACTAAGGGCAGACATTTTCATTTATAAAAAAGTAATTTCGTTGCCCTGCTAATCTTCAAAATCTTTCAACCATTTGACTGTGCAGTGGCTACCTCTACTATTTATTCTCATGGTGCAAGTATTGCAATTCTTACTTTCAGTTTTACTACTACTACTACTACTACTACTACTACTACTACTACTACTACTACTACTACTACTACTACTACTACTACTACTACTACTACTACTATTTTAAATGTAATAGTTTGTTCTTTGTGTTTGTTATTTATGGATAAGCGTTGGTACGCTTCTGGATTCAAAATAATGGTTGTTTTAGTACGATTTGGAATTTCCCGTTCAAGTAAGCGAGTCACTTAGAGAAGCTAAGCAAGGACCTTTGCCGTAAAACTCCTTATTTAAGGATCGTAGTGGCAACATGGCATAAGCTATGTTTCTAGACTAAGTGGCAAGGTGGTGGTAGCCGAAGCTACTATAAATCGAAGGTTCGAGTCATACTAAAGGCAGACATTTGGGGCATTTCCAATTAAACCCTCTTTACCTCCACTGCTAATTTTATACCTTTAAATTCTTTCAATTACAAACGCTACTACTAGTACTACTTCTGCTGCTGCTGCTACTACTATTACTAGTACTACTTCTGCTGCTGCTGCTGCTACTACTACTACTACTACTACTACTACTACTACTACTACTACTACTACTACTACTGTTTCCATTAAAAACTATTTTGGCTGTAGTGAGTAAGGAAATAAAAATTTGGGATGAGGATGGATGTGAAAGATTGCGTGGATGTTAAGAATGTGCCGACTGGAATGTATTTTACGATAGCTATCCAGATTTAGATTGAAATTGAAATTGAAATCTGTATTTATTCCAAGGAACATGGATATTTGTCTTGGTCGTGTTTCATAGCACAAAAATTAAATAACATAAAAATATAAAATAGATTTAGATATATGTTATAGTATATAATTATCTCAGTCACTCCACAACATTCGATCTTCCTCTATCACCCTGAATATCACAGTCACGACATAAAAGAATGTCTAGTGAGGTCATCACCGAAGTTGATGTAATAATAAGATTGAATAAAGCATGTTGACTAGTGTTAAAAATTTGTATACAGAAAGTCACATAATTTACATGTATGATGTTTATAAATTTATAAAAAAAAAATATTTTACTATCACATTGGGGCAATTATAAGTATTTTAATGTAGAAGGCATCGAACATTAAAAATTTGAGTGGACAGAATTTAGGAATCAATGTATAAGTATGAATAGTAATAACAAAAAATCATGTGAGAAATAGAAGGACTGTCATAGCAATTTATGGTCTATTGAAGTTTCCTAATGGATGTGGGGATAAATGACTTTCTATATCTCTCAGTTCTTGGTTTTTTACATAAAAGGCGCTGTGATCTTTGGGATCTTTCATACTCAGGATTCAATGGATGAGATTGGTCTTGCATTATTTTCAGGCTCTTTTTGGTCACATTTAAAGTATAGAGCTCATCGAAGGATGACAAACTACATTGTGTTATCTTTGTTGCTTTTTTAATTATTTTGTCCAATTTTTTCTTGTCTTGCATATTTATACTTCCTCCCCAAACTGTTATTCCAAATGTCAGTGTACTCTGAATAACTCGCATCTCATCTGAAATGATCTCAACTTTCGTAAAAAGTACAAACGTTGATTGGCGTGTTTGTACCATGCACGTGGGATTTCCAGTCAATTTTGCCATCTATCAATATTCCTAAATATTTATAAACATCAGTTATTTCGACGTTTTGGTTATTGATGTGTAAGGGTGGAATTTCGTCACATTTTCTCCTGAAGTCTACAATCAGTTCTTTCGTTTTTGTTACATTCACTGTAAGAAAATTGTCTTCACACCAGTTGACAAATCTGCTCACCTCTTCAAAATAGGCGGACTCATCATTATATATAAATCCTTGAACTGAATCATCTGCAAATTTAATCAAGTTAAGATTGGGAGAGGATGTACTAAAGTCATTGGTGTAGATGGTGTAAAGGACGGGAGACAAAACACAACCCTGAGGTGCACCAGTGTTGGTGATTATGGTTTTAGACATATTATTATTATTTAGACAAACATATTGCAATCTACCAGTAAGAAAGTCAAAAATCCAGTAGGCCAACTGAGGAGAAACATTGAGAGAAAGCAGTTTTTCAATCATTAAATGCGGTTGGGTGGTATTAAATGCACTAGAGAAATCAATAAAAAGATGATCTTGTTGATGTCATCACAGGTTATAAAAAAAATTTTGAGTCATTATGTTTAGAAACTAAAAAAGTTAAATGCTTGCTCTTGTGGCGACACAGTTACGCTGAATAAAGAAGCCAAATTTCTCAAAAGGTTTTAATATAGAGCGGTAAAAATAAGAATAATAAAAAAAAACAATCAAGCATGGATTGCAGAAGATATAACAAAAATCAATAAGTGCAAAGAAAATACCTTTTTCTGGCGGTAATAAATAAAATCTTTAACAGTGTAAAATTATTGGTAAAGAAGATAGAAAAGGGTAAAGCAAAGTATAGAAAAAAAACTGGAGCGCAGCTTTTCCAGCGGAAACTCACATGAGACTTGGGCCGGCGTGAAAAAAATTGCTGGCATTTCATAAAAACCACAGACCTTCGGAGCTGGTGATGCTCAGAGTTATTCCAATGAACTAAATAGCTTTTATTCAAGAATTGAAAAGGACAGTACATCGGGGAAAAATCTGGAATTTAGTAATGAATACCCTTACGGCTAAATGTGATCACTTACCCATGTAGAAAGGGAAACACATTTTAGAATGCAATTTTTTTTTGGCAACACTTATAAGCATTTGGATAACTCCAAAAATTGTTGTAAAATTTTGTTTGTGGATTTTTCCTCCATCTTTAACAACTTACATCCCAAACTTCTCGTCAAGAAACTTATAAACAAAATGTAAATAGGCATATCTGTTCTTCGATTTCAAAATTTTTTTTTAAATAAAAGACCACAGTTTTTACGCTTGAAACTGCAGAATGAAATCTACTTTTCCAAAAACAGAGTGTTAAATGTTGGGGCCCACAGGGTACCTGTATACTTCCAGCCCTTTTTACTATACATACCGTTCGTATTGGATCAGAATGTGATAACATAAACATAAAAAAGTTTGCTGATTATGCTGCCATCCAAGCTCCTTTACATGAAATTAATGAAGTCTGTATATCAAGGACATTGATTTACTTTGCGAATTGTGCAAGTGCCACGATTTGCAACTAAATGTATCTAAAACATATGAATTGGTTATTGTTTTCAGGAAAACGAATGAACACCGTGACTGCGATGATATTGAGGGCAAGGTGATAGACTAATTAGAGAGCTACATAATTATATCAGGATGTGGAAGAAAACAATAAATTGGACCGGACATCCCACATTAAGTCTGTGATCTCAGGAACCAATAAAAGAATGTGATCTGTTAGAAATTTAAACTATTTCAGAATAGACAAGATTCTTATCTCCTTATTTCACGAAACAGTCAAACAATGCAAGGGGAGGGAATTTCATTGTCAAAGATAAAGCTAAAGTGGCCAGTGTCATCAAGCACGTAGCAAAAACCACTGGCATTCCTAAACAGACTTTTCCCGAAGATTTGGTAGATTTTTCGAAGAAAAAGATAATTCAAATACGTGAGGATCAAGATCACCCATGGTGCAGCCGGATCTCTTTTTTCAGAAGAAGTGGGAGGTTCATGTTGATAAAGGCAAACACAGAAAGGTACAGGAAATCCTTCATACCTAGAACTGCAAGGATTTTTTTTAATTTAAAAAGAACCAAAAAAATGAAGTCTTTAAATTTTTGTGGTATTTTCAATAGATGTATTTCTACCTCCTAAATAATCTGTACTATGATTATATACGTCTCAAAATCATTGGACGATAACAGCACATCTTTGTTGTGATGTACTTATAATTATGTTAATTAGATATAATTATGTATACATTAGTTGGTTATTTGATGATTCATTTTTGTAGCTTTGATGTATCCAATGTCATTGCCGTTCTCTACTAGCTGAGTAAACGGTAATTTATCTAAATATATTTTTATTCTTTTATGCTGCACCAAATTTTCCTTGGGACAACAAAATATCATCTTATCTAATCTTATCTTATTTTTATCTTATAAGGACCAATATCACAATTACCACCATATTTACTACCATTATCACTGATATAACTTCTTATTATAACTTTATTCCTGCTCCTCTAGATAGTTCTATTTCCTTGTTTTTTACAATATCGATTAGAAAACCGAAACTTTAATAACTAAGAACCTGCAATGATTACCTTTATCCAACTTGAAAACAACCTTTAAAAATTTATTTGTAGCATGCACAGAAAATGTCGATTATATGCATGAAATCCTCATTAGGTTCAAAAAAAATTTTTTTTTAAAGAGAAAAGTGTGTCACTTCTCCTTCTTAAGTATATCATTTTAGCAATATGCGAAAGAAATTCGAGATGAAAAAAATTTTCATATCCCTATTTCTTTTATTAAAGATTTTTTTTTTACTTTTCTTTTCAAGTGAACGTGGAGAATCGCGTAAACCTTAGATTACAAATAAATCGTAGGATATAGCAGATTTTTTAGGTTCTTGATTGTCGGTCTCACATGAGTGTGAATTTTATCTCTTCACTTCCACGCTTCCTTATTTCCCTTTGCAGTTTATCAACTTGAAACCCTAAATATTCCAAGTGCAAAGATATGTTAAATATTGAGATCAAAAGGTCACTAAGTCGTGTTTTAAATACGGAAATAATTGTCAGAACTGTCAAAAAAAGTTCTAACTAGCTAATTAGGCCTCTTCCTTTTATTCTTATCAAATATTCATTATGACTAAGGCAGTGATTGTAACGTTTCGATCTTTTAAATTAACGGAAAAAATTGGAAATATCAAGAATAAATGGGAATGAGATTAGAGCACAAATTATCGTTCCTGTTTACAAACTCCCTCTTTGAAGTCAGTTGCTTGCGGGCAAGAACGATAACTTTGTGCTCTATTTTCATTCTTAATGATAATCACACGAGCTTTCTATAGGGAATGAGATTTCAACAAGAGTAGCGGAACGTTCCTGTTGTCAATCCGAGTGAGATTTTATCTTTAAGGCTAGCACATGCTGATTTACGTTCTAGCGTATTTTTTAGAAAATATTTTAGAGACAATACTATGTGAAAATAAAATGGGGTTACCCGCTGCCTTTTAAATACAATTTTTTACAGTTTACGCGACAGGTTTATTTTGAAGATAAACTTTTTATTTAGCTCTATAGTTTTTAATTCTAGATGTAAAATCGTTTATGAAAGTAAGAAATTAACCAAAATAAGACCCTAAAATCTAGGTCTACATTACATTAGCCACTAAAGTAGTTTGAGGTGTTGTCTTCTAGAAAAGGGACACTACTCTTGTTTTACCTCTAATCTCATTCCCTATAAAACATTTTTCCTTGCAGGTTTAATACAATATCGTTCTAACACTTTTGTTGTGTTCTTGGTCAAAGGTTAACTTTATCAAAGTGCTCTGCTGCTATTATCAGTTCTGACCTAGTGCGGTCGAGGTGGGTGTCTCTCAGTTTCGTTGTGCGTCCTGTACAATATACACTCTACCTGATGTGGTTATCGTTACCACTGTAGAAACTGCCGCAACACGAGCAGTCACATTAGAGTTCAAGGCTACAGACGTCAGCTGACCATCTGACTGCACTAGTTGATCTCAACCAGGCCTTAATTTCCAAAACTTGGTCTGTGGCAAGTTGAACAACTCCTGAGCGCCTTATTGTTTGAAGGGTTTCGTGACAAATTGCGTTAAAAGTAATAATTTTATAAAGCTTAGAAAAAGGGCAAAACCTGTAAGGTTTTTTTTTATTGATTATTTGTCTTTGCATCGTTACCTATGCTGTTAAACGCCAGTCCTACATTATGATAATATGACGGTACAAAATGATATCTCTAACAAGAAAAGGTATGAAAAAATTGTTATGTTTTTGACTTAAAATCTAAATTTTTAAAAAATCGATACAATGGGTCATGTCTTGATGAGTTCATTATCTTATAGACAATAACTATAAAAATGTTGCATTAGCAATAGGCCTACTTTTTTTTATTTTTACTTTGTCTCCGTCTGAAAAACCTTGCGAAAAAAAAATTTGCTAATTTTTCATAATCTAGGTCGTTTAGTGCGGTGACCTCGTTCAAAGCCCATAGTCCTTCTTTTTTGCTCAGCGAGCCTGAAATACGCTTGGAATACAGTACCTTGACTACGATAATAAATCACGGAATGCGTATAAGTGATACGGAAATACCAATTATGACTAGTAGAATTCACTTCTTTCTATTATTTCCTTATTTAAAAGTTTACAAACAACGATGGTTGTTTACGAAAACTATTCGCTTTGTTTCAAAAGTGGTAACTTAACAACCTTGAAATTATGCCCAAGCCGGCGGCGAGCTGGCTTCTTTAAAATGCCAGAAAACCTTTAAGGATCATCAAATAAGTCATACCAAGTTAACACGACAAAACAGCCTATAGTTTTACTTAAGTAAACATCTTTGCATAAAAAAGGTAAAAGACGATGTTTTGAAGATTATTGTCTCAATAAGGCTGTGATTTAAAGTTAAAGTTAATGATTTATACCTACATTTTTAATTTATACGTTCTATGTCTATGTTCATAACTGTTTGTTTGTCGTTTTTTTTTTATTTTTATGAGCAGCTTGTCTAAAGAATTTCGCCTAGTAGGATTAATAAAGAATTTTGAATCTTGAATCGTTGAATCTTGATAAAAACAGCCTTCTGTAGTAGCCTCTTAAGATATTTTATTGATCTATAGGTAAACGAGCTTGTGGAGGAAATTGAATGTAGAGAAATTCATGAACTTTGTATTCTGAACATTAAG
>BMAT01013457.1:22993-34681 GCA_019649035.1 Elysia marginata | reverse complement strand
TTGAGAGGATAGGGTGAGAAAGAAATCATAGACATCTAAACAAGTCTTGTTAATTAAAATGTACATATTTCACAGTCTCACTCATGATTGACAAATGCTATACATAAGAGCAAGTTCACAAGGTATACAACTCAAATTTAAACCTAATTTCGGCTCAAGCCCTTCTTAAGAAATTTTTAACCTAACAAGCTTAATAACCTGTAACGATGCATTTTTTTTCTTCCATTTCCTGGTTTCAAACAACCTAAGCACTCTTAGTCCAATGCAGCACTTGTTACGGCTCAAAGTCTAGATGTTCAACTTTGGTTTGAAAAGTAAGAATTTTTAAAAATTAAATGAAAGTACCTCTGTGACATAGTGCATCATAGTCATACGAGCAATCTTTTCCTGGATGGCTCCGTAGGTTTCAATCTTCATTCCAAACTGTGTTCTGTTAGCAGCATGATCGACCTGGCAATAATTAAAACAGGAGGATTAAAATATGCACAAAAAGCGACCTTCGCACTGAAAAACAGCATTGGTTCATTAGATCCAAATATAAACTTTACAAGTAAAAATGGAACAGAAAGTGAAAGACAGTTTACAGCCTTTAGTAAATTAACAGCATACCTTTTTGTTTACGTACTTCTAAATTAAAATCTCTGTATGTAATTGCAGTAAGTTGTAATGAAACACTTTAGAATAATTAACAAAAAACTTTTTGTGCAAGCGGTTTGTGAAAAATCCAGCAAAGTGATTTTTTTTAAAGCAATTCATCTTAGTTTTGGAAATTCTGTTGTTTCATTTTGCTATTTGCGTATCACTCTTGATGGAGAGTGCAACTTTAAGAGGATCACAACCCTTCTCTTTGACACAGAATGTGGCAAGAATTTCATAGATAGTTTAAACCTGTCTCTGTTCCCTATGAATTGCTTTTAAAAGACAGACAGAACAGGAGAGATTTTGAGAGATCCACCATGTTTAGGTGGCCACTAAGATAAACTCACCGCCTTGCTGATGCAAGAGCGCATTGTGCCGGACAGCGCGGCCGCCATGCCAAACCTTCCATTGTTGAGAATGTTCATGGCTACCTTAAAGCCGCCACCAACACCTATAAATGTGATGAATAACAGTATTGAAAAAAATTTAATACATATCTCAGTTGGTTCTAATGAAGCTAATGTATAAATTTCAACTAAAAAACAGAAAAAGAAGCCACTCAAAACTTAAGCAACTGAAAGGTGGGCATGTAATGGTTTAGTCTCCAATTATTTAACAAGATACTCTAAAGAGAGCCAATATTAGCTAATCAAGGATACCAAATCATTTTGAAAAAAAAAAACCAACAAAAAAACCTACAAATGAGCCTAGCATTTCACCTTGCATTAAAAATGGCTCAGACACATGTTGTGCAATAAACAACAAATCATGGATGAAATAACCTAAAAAACCTAAAATATGGCATCCCTGGGTAATACAGGACTATTCCTCTTGCATTTCTAGAATAAGCTTTTGAGTTTTCAGTTTGGTTTTCTATCACACAACTGTACAACTCTCTACTCATACAGTATTAAAACATCACGGGTAGACAATCATTGCATCCTCACCTCCTAAAACGTTTTCGGCTGGAACCTTCACATCCTCAAAGTAAACCTCGGCTGTATTGGATGCCTTGATACCCATCTTCTTTTCAGGAGGGCCGCTGGTGTGAAACAGGAGCACAAGGTTTACTTAAACCTAAAGGAAAGACTTAACTTTTTTAAAATATTTGAGCACTAAGTAAAGTAAAACAGAAAGGGGAGCTGCTACAGCGTGAGACCAGTGAACACAAGAAAATATGTCTTCTATTCTGTCCGAATGAGTCGTAAGTCAAATGACTTAGTTTTGAGATATAGGCTTTTAAAGTTTAGTGGGTGTTCAGAGGTAAATTTTTTTTATATGATTTTAAATATTGACGCCACAACCAGTTCTTAACAGTTTTCACATCTGATTTGTGTTGAATTTTCATGTTTTATGTGTTTTATCTTAGTTGATATGGCTGTTAAGGCCTCAACACTTTTATAACCCTCTTAACTTTAAATTATATATTCTCCCTTTTCTGAGATTCCACAAGACTAACCCTGCCAACTTCAAAGTTAGGGGCTCTAACTTCATACAGAAGCATGATAGAGCTTTTCTTTTTGCTGTGTTTAAAAGTCGCGAAAATAAGCTTTTCTGTGACATCAATACCTTACCACTCTCCGATTTCAACCTAAGACTCATTTTGACTGGTTGCAAGGTATATATGTCTATAAATCTATAGAATACCCATTGGAAACAAGAATGGACCGCTCTCAAGGCAGTTTTTTTATGATTCAGCACCCAGAAAAGAAAAAAAAAACCAGCAGGTAGGCACACAAAACAAAAAAAGCACACCCAGCTTTATCTCATATCCTTGGCAAGATTCTTTGTCATGATGAGGAATAGACCTACAGATTGAGAAAGAGTTAAGTTGAATTAAAAAAAAAATGTCTTTCAGCTTTCATCTCCTGATAAGCAAGTAATGTATGCAACACAAAAAAATTAAATTAATTGCATTTGGTCCCATGAGCCACTCACAGCGGCTCAACGACAAACAGCAGAGTCTTAACAGCTGCTGTCGCCGGCATAGTCCACTTTTAGATCTAAGAAACCAGGCAAAAAAGTGAGAAACTCACTTTATTTGGCCCATGCCGATGACAACAGCTCTTGAAACTCCGCTGTTTGCCATTTAGCTGCTGTGTGCCGCTCATGGGACTCAATCTCTTATGCCGTCTATAGCCCTAAGTCATTCTATCTTTTTTTTTTTAATTTGATTTGGTTGTCTTTTTCCTATAAAAAATTGAAAACTAATCTGGAACAGAATTGCAAAAAAAAACAATTTTTTTAAATTTCAAATTTTCATTCCTTTTCTTTTTTTTTTCTATAAAACACCTACCTGCTTACTCCACCGAATTTTCTCTCCACGATGAAAGCTGTGACTTTGTCTTTGGTTTCTCCGGTTTTCTCATCTGTAACTGGACACTGGAATAAAAAAAAGGTATGCGATTTGACTAAACTCTTAAACCATATTTTTTTTTCAATGGCGCTCATAGACAAAAAAGAAAGTTAAAAAAAAAAGGAAGTAAAATAGTCCGATGACAAATACAGCGATTTGTTAAACATGTGGATTGTCGACATACCAAACTAAACAAAATAACAAAACACTTTATGTATCAGACTCTGAGCGTGTCCATTACCTTAAATTCGGCAAACCAGAGGGCGCTCCCAGCAACCAGCATCACTACAACAGTTAAGTTTTATTTTGTTTTACAATCTTAAGAGAGAGTAGTAGATTAATCAAAAGATTTCAATCTACAAGAGTAAAAAAAAAATGTTTATAGTTTTACTTTTCATAATGCAAACACAAATTAAAATAACTTCAAGGAACCGACCTAGTTTCAATATAAATACATAAACATATGTCCTGTGATAAAAAAAGGAAGTGAGGGATTCCTTCTCTGAGTGTGAAAGTCAAGTCAGTCAGAATGCTAGATTACAGACCCAAGCGTGAAAGTTTTAATTCACACGGAAAAAGCTGCCTGGTAGTCTACTCTTCTAAAGTTTCGCTTCTTAAGTTTTGAAGAGAACACTGCCATAGATTGATAGAATGTTTGTATTCATGGTGAAGCCATACCTGGGCAAAAACAGTGAATACCTCCGCCAGGCCACCATTACTGATCCAGATTTTGCTTCCATTCAACACATAATGGCTGCCGTCAGCAGAAGGAACAGCCCTCGTTCTGATTGACTGAAACAAAGAAAATTTTTTTTTAAAAAGTCAATAAAAAATAGTCTAACAGTGACCAGGAAAAGGATAAACTCTCTGACTGTCTATCAATCTACCTGTGCAAGAACTACTCTTGTAGCCTCTCAGCAAATATTTTGAAATTGTGAGAAAAAAATATTGCACAAAAGGAGCTCTTTCTCAACATCTAATCTCTGCAGGTTCTTGTCGCGGAGATAAAAATTGAAAAGCCTTCTGACATCCTGAAAGTAAATCACGTTTGAAACGGGAAAAGGCTTTTATTTTCAGAGTTATAAAACTCACGCTAGCATCCGATCCGCTCGCGGGCTCTGTCAAGCAGAAGGCGGCCATGTCTTCCCCACTGGCCACGCGAGGCAGGTACTTCTCCTTCTGCTCTGGATTACCAAACAAGAGGATGCCCTTGAAGCCGATGGACTGGTGAGCGCCGAGCGTGATCCCGACACCCAAGTCATGAGCGCCGACGACCTCCACAAGACGAGCATACTGTGTGTTTGTCAAACCCAGGCCTCCTGTTGAGTTCGTGTCAACATACAAATCAATGTTTAGGGGGAGATGATTCAAAAAAAAATTTCTCGACTAATACTAGCAATAACTAAAAATTTATTTAAGAGTAGGTTCAAGCTTTTACATGACCTAAAATAGTTCTCTGTGTTGTCAAATAAATTTAAGTTAAAAAAAAAGGAAAAGAAAGTTGACTAAGACTTCTAGGTTGTTTTTTTGTTTGTTTGTTTATTTGAGATTTTGACTTCTTGCTCGTGGCAGCTTTTGTTTGACACACACTTGCCCATTTCAGAGGAGACCTCCAAAAACAGAGTCTCATAATTTGAAGTTTTATAACTGTGAGGTTTTTTTTTTCTTTGGCTTGGTTAAATTATAAAAAAAAAAAGTTTGAAGATGTTGAGGTTCAATTGTCTTAAATTGAAGAAGTTTATATTGAAGTGTAGCAAGATTTTTTTTTTTTTTGTTAGCAAGTTCTACTCTTATCTAAAGTGTAAGGCTTTTAATACACAATCACTGAGCAAAATTTCAATCCCAAAATTTTGTTGATGTCGTTGATGCATAGAAACAAGGCTCAGGTGAGAAAAAGAGGTGCTTACACAAGTTATAACGCAGTCTGATAAACCTAATTCAAGGGGTGTGCATGATGTATTACATGTAGTTTGAATAATATCAAGGTTTCTGTCCCTTCCCAAGAGATTTTAATTGATTGAATGAGGTTTCCACTGTATACCTTAGGATTGTTACAGTTTAGGCAATAAACTCATCTGAAGTATGGCTTCTGAGTGAACCCAACAGACATATTCTTAACAAGCTAAAAGCCATACGAAAAAGAAAAAGTTAAAATGACACCTGCCACTATCCTCATCCAAGTATCTTTTGCAGTCATAATCGGGCTAGGCAGCCGTTTGTAAAAAGAGCCTTTTGTTTTTTTTCTCAGCAAACTTACAGGTTGGTTTAATGTCTGCCTTAATTTCCAATAAATACTAGATGTTGATAATAGTTTTTCATATTCAACCTACTCTAGTTTATCACTCTATGAACTATTTCATTCCTAAAAGAGAAACAACTCAGCACACCAAAGCATGATTTACAGTAGCATGAAATCCGAATAAATTAAAACCACACGAACGAAAGAAAATTGTTGGTAAATACAGGGTCTTGCAAGCAGGGGTCTTTATTGAGGAGTTAAATTACTATACCCACATGAGCAGACGTCAAATTTAAAGTCTTATAAGAGGGGTGGTCTGAACTGAAGGGTTCCTATGTATAAATTTTATGACAATAAAAAAAGAAAAGGAACAGCCACATGCTGAGATTACATTACTATGACATGACAAGCAAGAGCTTCCCTAGAAGGTATTGAATTTTGTTAAACTTGACTGCACTTTGAACTCATCATGTTCACAAGTTAGGACCACAGACCAAGGCAAACAAAAGTCTAGACTTTAACCATTTCACAAATCTTAGTGAAAAAAACATTGGAAGGGTCACTACGGGTTAACACTAAGAATCTCTATGGATATTTCACCCACAGTTTTTAACTTACTATGACTATTCTTTTAGTACCCGGACAATTTGAAACTGACCTAAATCTTGCGGCACCTGAAGTCCAAAGGCTCCCATTTCACGCAGACCCTGCATCGAGTGGTCCTCCACTTTCTCAAGGGTATCATTCTTGCCAGCGTCATTTACCTCCTGGAAGGAAAAACAAATTTATAAAAAATATTCATCTTTGACTTCTACTCCCTATTTATAAATACTTTTTAAAAATTCTTAAATCTTTCTTACTTAGTCCTTGGATCTACCCAATGGCATAACATTGAAAAATTGCCATACGTTAGGGGAATGTTGGGTGAAATAAAACCTGACTGTATTAACTCTAACTGGGGCACTTTGTGGAAAAAAATTGACTTTTAACACAACCTAAAAAGTTTATCAGACTATTGTTTTGTGCCAATACATTTTAATGCAAGCAACTGGTAAAATTAACTTTCATTTTCTTAAGCTGCCAAAATTCTTAATAAATTTGTTGTCATTTCATGTTCACATCATGGTATTTTCTTTGTCTTTGATGCTGCTGTAACCTGTAAAAATATTTAGTTTCTTTCAGAATACATTCTAATGTTGTTTTTTTCTTTTTGTGTTTGTAAAAAAATAGTGTCTGTATAACAATAATCTACATGTGGTTAACAAGGATAGCTTGTTACGCCTGCTAGACAAATATGCCAATTTAAACACTTCACTTACGTTCCGCAAAACAAGCAACATGAAGCTCTAATCCTGCCGCTTTTCATAGAGATTGACGATTTTAAATGAATCGCCACTTTATGTTACAGACAGCTAGGATTATAACCCTTTAACTCAAGACCGCTGACGTTAAAATTTTCAGGCTGAACCTGAATAGAACTAGCAACTTCAGTTGGCTGACCAGCAGATCGGTGAAAAACCAACCTCGAAAAACTTGGCGGTGGGGTCAACAAGCTCTTGCAATTCCTGCCGCTGATCAGGGGTGAGAACTGCGGAAAACAAGTTATGTACAGAGATAATTTAACAAAAATACCGCTTATGAAAGGAAAAAAATAATAAATTGAAAATGCACATTTATACTTAGTGTATATAACAGTCATTCCGAACAAGTATGATGTAATAAGAATTGAGTCTAAAAATGACACTTACAATGGCAATGGTGCAGGAATGAATAGTTATAAAATGATTTTTTATAGATTAAAAGATTAAAAAGAACAACTACAGAATCAACCATTGACTGCTGAAATTTTCAAACCATTGTCAACACAGGTAGTTTTCACTTTTTGAACTTCAATTTCAACAGCAAGATCAGTTTTGAGATAACTCATATAACATTTGATACACTTTGATAATAATGCAATAAGGAGGTGTACAAACTACAGCAATGTTAATTAAATAATCCCTGAAAGTGCGTTGTCTGTTGCAGTCTTGACAGCCAGTTGATGTGACTTGTTTAGACTTGTTTCAGAGCATCTTACAGGTAAAGTTGTAACAAATAACTTTGATAAGTTTATTTCTTCCCGAAACTTTGAATAAAAGACAGATGTTTGTACAAAAATTAGAAGAAATAATAAAACATCCTACATGGACAAACCTTCTGGAAATGGAAAAACTTGGTCTGCAGATATCTGTCCACGAAACAAATTTAATCCGAAAGATTTTGATTCTCCTAGGTTGCTATCAAGCTTTTTCTTGTTCTGGGATGATTTTTGTCCATCTTGAACCTGTGAGTAAAACATTAAAAAAATTTTGTTGATAGAAAATTGGGGAAATGCCAAAGATAATTGAACTTATAAAAATTTTCACTTGAACAAAAAATTAATCTAACATATTTATAAGCAGAGCTGCATACTGCTACTGGTGAATTTCATAACATTCAATTGACATTGTGAAAAAAATAATTATTTGTCTCGCATTGTCCAAATGAGACATAAGCCAAAAGGCTTAGTTTGGAGATATTGGCTCTTAAAGTTTACTGGGTGTTCAGAAGTCAATTTCATTTTTTTTGGTGTTTAATTTTAATTAGTATGATTGCTAAGGCCTCATACCTTTATAGTTGTCTAAACTTAAAATGCTGTTTTCTCCTCTTTCTGAAATTTCACAAGTCCTAACCCCCTGCCAACTTAAAACTGCTATAACTTCATGCAGAGGCAAGATAGAGCTTTTTTGTTTGTATTTGGAGATTGAGAAAATAAGCTTTTCTGTGATATCAATATCTGACTACATTCCAATTTTGACTTAAGACTCATACAGACTGGTTGCAAGACATTTGCTTTTTAAAATTAAAAATTACAGGTTGGTGGGATGATATAAAGGTGTAATGTGGGCTGACAGAAGTGGAATGATGTTCCCTGGCTTGAGTGCAAGAAGTTTAGCCTGCCACAATATCAAGTTGATCTCAGAAGAGATGGCTCTAATGATGGTAATGATGAACACAAGATTACATGGGCCATTCAAACTCATGCTTGGACAAATACACAATACAGAATAACTTTATTTATTCTTTATGGAAATAACATATATATGCCTACACAAAAACTCAGCGCGTTTTTGACGTTCATGAAAATTTAGCAGATAACTATCATGGCTTCAGCCACTTTTTCCTTTTCTTTTCTGCAAGTTTAAATTTGATGGTTTGTACTTTGGACAAATTTTAAGATTCCTGGACATTCAGCTGGGAGGTCTAGAGACTACCAAAAAAAAAACCAAAAACATTCCCCCCAAAAATTATTGAGAGCTATGTAACACTTTTTAAAAAGATTTTATAAATGAGATATATAAACACAAACATATAATAGGTCTTAGGCATTTACCTTTGGTTGGGCTGCAGCCGATGCAGCTAGAGACCGAACTTGACACCCTCGGCTGCTTGCTAATAATCTGTAGATTAATCACAACTTTATAAGAAAAAAAAGTGGGGCAGTAAATCATCTTGATATCATGTTCTTGTTGTTTGCTAGGTTTCTAAACAATAGTAATGACGTATATAAAAAAAAACTAGAATTTGAAGGTAGAATTTGAAGTTTGAAGTTTAAAGAATTTACACTTTATCAAGATTGTTTTAAAATTTAAAAAGCCAAAACAATAAACTGAGTAGCCTTTACTAACATCTAATTTCCTCAATAATTTACCACCTTTGGTGACTTTGTTCAAACTCATCAGCCCATCTACAAAAATACAATTGAAGCTGAGTGATAATCATATTGATTGACAGAGCTCTCTCTCCATTCCGAACCCCCCCCCCCAACCACAAGGGCTCTACAGGTGGCTTTTATATATTATTAGTTTTCATGTAAGCATGAATGTATACACATAATATTTAAATCTAGGTGTTATTTTGGCAGGATTTCCGCACTGTGGTGCCACTTTTCATTATAAATTTAATTAGAAATTACTCTTCATTACCTTTTGTTTCGTTAGTAATCTTTAATATTAATTCAAAAATGGTGCATCTCATTGCTCAAGACCCTTCATTTCCGCAAAATTAATAGAGAATTTATTTTCTTGAAGTTCAGGTTTAATGAGGAAACCCTTATTTTGTCTGATGAGGGTATGTAGCGAACTTGTTTTGCTTACAGTAGGCTACTTATACACTAGGATACAGTGGCCATAGTCTTCGATACTGATAACCCTGTGATTTTTAGATTTACCTTTAAATCGAGCCTAATAAATCAATTCTATAGATACAAGTATCTAGAATCTATATCATGACTATCTCATTTTTTCATAAAGTGAATAAGGTGAAGATCTAAGATTTAGCCTAATCATTCTTTCAAATGTTTTCAAGAATTGAAAAAAATCTAGATAGATCTAGATCTAATTCTAGATCTAGATAATTTTTTATATAGCCTCTAGAGATAGATCTAGAAAATAAATAAATCTAGATCTACATAGGCCTAGATCTAGACTCTAGACGAGTAGTCCTAGATCTACATTACAGGTTACCAAAGCACTAAATAGACTAAAACACATCATGATTTAGATCTAGATCTAGTTTTACTTTACGTTTTAGGTTCATGAGTTCCCCGACAACGAAAAAAGCATAGGGATCTTGGAGTTAGATAAAACGGGGTCAAAGTCCATTGTCCCAGCAGTTGCAATGGGGAAACTCGGTCATCTGAGGACGTCACTTATCAATTAATGCATTGCGATTTGTTATGGGTCATAGCCTGGTTTTATACATCAACCTAAGCTTACCTGTCTAATGTAGAATCTGGTAAAACTTCTTTTAGCCTCAGGAGAGAATTCGTTCTGATTTGAAATCCCCGTAACATGATTCTTTGAAGACTTCCCCGTTCACTTAGCCTCCCAGCTGATGTAGCTTGTGTAAGCACAACAAAAGCTTTCTGCGTTCCTCAGGACCTCAGTAGGAATGTGACTGGTAGGACTAGGGCCTACACTACATCTAACATGTATCATTTTAGCGGGCAGCATCGATATTTTTTGTTCAACATTTTAACCTTTTTGTATGGGTATATTTAATGTAAAAAAAAAAAAAAAAAAAACATTTTTAAAGATTAGTGCAGTGTGGCTAATAAAGATACCAAACTATATCAGCACCATACGCTTCGGCTTTTCAGCATGCTAATAACTGAACGACCAGGAGGCAAAAAGTCGCTCTAATTTTTAGTTTAAGGTTTCAAAAAAGAAAAAAAAATCTGATATTATGCCTACATCTGCTTCAAAATTTTTGGGGGGATTTTTTAAAAAAAGATTATCTCAGTGTATGTACAGAGGCTCAATAAACGCTGCAGGATCGATTAAAAGCCTCTACGAGGTTTAAGCCTGTAATAAATTTTAGAAAAAAATCGCAATAATTTAATTTTGAAAAACCCTCTCTATTGTTCGAAAAGTATGTTTTATTCATTGATACTTTTCAGAAAATTTTACGAAGAGTATAAAATACAAATTAAACAAAGCTGATCCTCTACTTTGCAGGTTTTTTTTTAAACTGCAATGCCATTTATAAAGTGCTAACCCCTGGTAGACTCCACTTGCAGTCTAGAATTGACTACAAAAGTTGCTGTACAAAAATATCATTTTTTGAGTCAAAATTCCCTTTTATTTGCAAGACCTCTTACATTTATTGCACACTGCATAGAAAACTGAGTTCTTAAGAGAAAATAACCTTGAAAATGTAAAAAACAAACCTAAAACAAAATTTTGGAGAAGGTCAGACAGGTCTTTTTTTTTTTCCACAATAGCCCTAAAATGTGGAACAAACTTACATGCTCGATAATTTCCTGCAAGACTTTGTCTTCCTAAAAAAAAAAAAAGATTTAACACGACTATTTTCATCTTGAGTAAATCCCCATGAAGGTTACCGAATATGTCAGTCTAGTTTCTTTTTGTTTTCTATTGCTTTTCGAATACCATTGCTTGTGTTGCTTTGGTTCCAAATAAAGAAAGATACAGTAGATCGTCATTTCTACCATCATCAATTCGTATCTTTAACATAGACAGTTCGTCGAATTCAATCTGGTATTGCTATCTTTCTTTGAGTCTATACTATCGCCTCAATAGGATATTTACTAGAGAATATGCATAGTTTATATTCAATACAAGTAACTCGTCTTTGTACTCGGGTCTGATTTACTTAAAGGGAGAGAGAGAGAGAGAGAGAGAGAGAGAGAGAGAAGGTTAATGTGTGTTTTTGCGCATTTTTTTTTTCTTAACTATCATTCCTATTTTTTACTGTTCAATATTTATAAATAGCCTACATTTATATGTGATGTGCAGCTGTGAAAACAAATTTTCTATGAGATGAATAAAATGTATCTTATCTTATCTCTGAATGTTTTTTTTTTATTTCTATCATCGTACAAAACATGTTTAATTTGGTGTCATAAACACGC
>BMAT01013455.1:186028-210325 GCA_019649035.1 Elysia marginata | reverse complement strand
ATAGATAGATAGGTAGATAGAGAGAGAGACATATAAATAGATAATTAGACATATAGATAGATAGATAGATAGATAATTAGATAGATATATGGATAGATAGGTAGATAAATACGTAGATAGAAAGAGAGACATATAAATAGATGATTAGACATATAGATATGTAGATAGATAAGTAGATAGACATATAGATAGATAGATAAATAGATAGACAGATAGATAGAAAAATAGGTAGATATTTATAGATATATAGATAATTTTTTCAAAGGTGTATTTCAATTTCATAGTTCATAGATTGCTTGCAGTGTGTCTATTATATAAATTAAAAACTTTCAGATTTGAAAGAGACAAAATAAGCAGATGGGATAATTGGAATTATGTTAGTCACTCCGTTTAATAATAGAACATAAAAACAAAATGAGCAATAAAAAAACTAAAGAAAAGGACAACGGAGAAACAAAAACAAAATAACATTTTTATTGAAAGTTATATGTTTTTAAAAGGGAAACAAAGTCGTAAGAACTTATCTTAGAGTTGAAATTTTTTTAGTTATGTCCCTTACATCGATTGAGCCATGAATCGAAATCAACTCATAGTTCGGTTTAAACAATTTTTATTGTTTGAGGAAAAGAGGAAATCATACAAATAAAGGGACTTGAGGTTTTAACTGTGATAATCCTGCAACCAGATCGTTAAAGTCTGAACGAAATCTGTGCTCACAAAAATTAAAAACATCGATTCTTCTATCAGATAATAAAAAGAATCGTATAATGCATAGCTATCCACTTTTTAAAAGACTATGAAACACTTATTTAAAAAAAAAAGTCAAAACAAACAGTAAACCAAGAAGCCAAACTCTAAATCAAACAATAATTATCTCAAATAAATGCGACCAACGCCACTTCTTGTCTAGAAGAAACTATTGACGCCGTACCTTTCGTTCATCTTATAGAAATTTACTTATACTCGTACATGGAATACAATGAGTAATGTGAAGAAAGTTTTATAAATATGTCGAAGGCTGAGCTTACCTTAGAGAAAGTATTAATGTCACATCTCTGGTCGTCTATCCTAGTGCCCTGTAGCTTTTCCAGCATCTCAAAAAGATCTGTGTTCTGAGGACAACAATGATAGGGTAACTCATAGCATGATGATGGTGACGCAATTAGGAATATCAGACACATATAAGTTTTTATTCTAGTTCAGTTCTAGTTTGGTTATTAACCAGTTCTTAAGCGTTTTTATTCTTCTAGTGATGACGGTAAAACAGTTGAAATCACAAACAAAAGTTTCTCCTATTTTGTTTGTAGTTTCAGCTCAAAGTAAATTAAATTGGTTCATGATAGAAACTAGTCAGCGCGACATGCGACGGATTTTCCCTGGTCATCTGACAAAAAAGGAGCCCTTTAGCAGTCTTGTGAATCATGCAGCTTCTTTGTAAAAAGGCTCTGGAGTCTAAAAGAATTGAGAAAATATTTCGAGAGTCTGCTGTACACTATAATACTAGTTAGAGTATACCAGACCAAATGGATGAATACACTGAGCTGTGTCAAAAGTTTTCTACAATTCTTTTTGCTTTCTTGTCCTGACGTAACTTGGTACCATCAGTATAAGTATAACTTTGATCATAAAAATTTTTGGCAGCTCATTATAGCTTGGCTCGTTTTCTCCAAAACTCTTACACTATTAAATGTGAACTTACCCTTTTCTCACTCTGTCTTAGTCCTCCAGTACTTTAAGTTCCATAGCCATCCCCTGCCTCGTTTATTAATTTGTCTTGTGTTCAGGGTGAATGAGTCAGATGTCGGAATTTGTTTTTGGAGAGAACTCCATTCAAAGTTCTATTTTTTCTCCTCTTTTTCTCAATGTCTTAAATCAACATGGCTTTTAACATCTTTCCACTAAACGATAATAACTTTATGGAGTTCATGGCGTTTGAAAGTATATCTCTTCCCCCCCCCCCTCCTGTCTCTGTCTATTTCTAGCTCTTTGGACTGTTTTTTTTTCGGTTTTCGTTTGGTTTAACATTTTTATTTTTTCTCTTACTTTACATGTTGATTTTATTTTTCCATCCGAGAAAACTTTTCTTCCACTATCCTTTCTATTCGTCTTTCAACGCCTTGCCAGTTTATCTTTTCTTGCATATAGATCTATCTATTCAACTATCGGTCGCAATTGTTCTATATTGTACGTCTCTATTTTGCTTCTTTTTTATCTCGATATTTATTAGGCAAAACATCGGCCTTTATCTTTAAACGGAGGATTTTTAATGTAAAAAAAGCTTCTCTATAACTATGTATATTTTCATATCTACGCATACTGAAAACGACGGATGAATCTCGATTAATCACATAAACAGAACTCTTCTTTTCTAGTTTAATTTGCAGGGTACCAGTGGTTACCTTTATCCTCACCTAAAGCTGATGATAAAAAATGTAGCCAACAAACCAATATTTATGAACGAATAATATGAGTAACAGAACAAAAAAGTCATAATATGTTCTCGGAAAGTTCAAACAAGACAGGTGTTGTAAATTCTAATTTGAGAAACAAATATTCAAAAGACTACGTTTCCTCTTTGATACAAAATAAACAAACGTTTTAATTTCTTTCATTATATTACTGATAGTTTCGTGAAACCTTTGACATAGTTTTGAAAGAACAGAAAAAAATGAATCGAAAGTAACCATATCTTTGAAATGTAGAAAATAATGCATTTGTATGATTTGGACTACATGTTGGATGCAATGACTGTACTTACCCTTTCATCTGTATCTGGGCTTGGTGTTGCATTCTGTGATTCTGGCGCATGCGCCTCGCAGTACAACTGCCCTTCCATGCTCTGTTTCCTGTGATGAGAGGAAAGACGGAAATAATAGTAAAGTAAAAAGCTTCCATTGGATACCGCTTGTAATCAACTAAATGATCTCAGCAATGTGCATGGGTCCTCTGACATGTCATTACCATTAAAATTGCTTTCTAAACTCACAGATGAGCGGGAATTACAGCGTACCAGTCTAGAATACTGATACGATCTTTTACTGCACATAACCGGGTACAATGCAACGAAATGTCTGTAAATAATCTTTCTCAAGGATCAAACGTGGATCTTCCAAAGGGGGACTCGAACCCTGAACCTCTCGGTCCGAAAACTCAGTGTCTATCACTAGACAACGGCACCATAACGGAATTCGTTGTTGTATATGAGAAAAGCTTGGAGAATAACAGGTGCTGCAGAAAACATGATTGTACTTTGTGACATCTATCTATAGGTTGGTGATAACTTTAGATTATCTACCGCTACTGACTTGAAAGTTCGTGCTTGGCAGCCATAAAGCCAATGACAACGTGACAAAACGCGCTAAAATCCATATAAAAAAGCTAATAAACAGGTTAAAAACTCTGGATGTTTCCGCTTTATATTTGTATATTTGTGATTCGGAGAATTGGCTGTTGTTACACTTGTAATACACTAGTTAAAGAGAATTGCAATTATAGCAAAAAAAAACACAGAAACAAGCTGTTTTGTATAGAATTTCAAAACTTAAAAACATGGATACAAAACGGTTCATTATGAAACATTTCAAGTGAAATCCAGTTAGTCGAGACCTCAATCAAAGAAGCGAACATTATGAACAGGACATAGAAGTGATAGGGCAGCTGACAGCAAATAAACAGGCCCCAGGTTTTATTTCAGATTTTTTTTCACCTTCTTGAGTTCCTAAAGACTCGACGAAGGCAAAGGTAGTGAGAGCAAGCAATTACAGCAACAAATACCTCAAAAAGCCATGCGGGTTGGCTAAGAATAATGAGTGTTTATCTTTTTGTTATCTAAAGCTCATATTGTGCATAGAACTCCCTTTATTTTATAGTACCTGGTACAAACAAATCATGTGCAAATTGTTCAGTTTTCCCGTCGAAAACAGATATGTAGACTGGCAGAAAAATGGACAGAAATAGAGCTTATAGATAGAGACAAATATGGACAGGGGTAACGGACAGATAGACACATGGGAGGGACGGAGTTATATAGACAGACAAGCAGACGGGAGATACAAAGACATACCTACAGACTTTTGCCAGGTATAGACAGACATACGAGAGAGACGGAGATAAATATGTAGACAAAGAGGCAGACAGGCGCAAACGACAAAGGTATAAAGACAAACAGACGGGAGGGTCAGAGATGTACAGACTGACAGACAGACGCGAGGGACAGAGATATATAGAAAGACAAATAGATGATCAAACAAAGACAGAAAAGATGAAGGACTGAAGAAAGTTTTAAGCATGCAGAAATAAACTCGCTGTGCGCATTGCAAACAAGAAATTGGTATGAGAAAATACAAAATTTGAACTCTGCTCCTGGGTTAAAAAAGTAATAAGATTTTCTTCTCTTTTTTGTCATCTTGATGTACACAACACTCTGTTTCCCTTGCACTTTCTCTCTCTTTATTTCTTTCTACCTCCCATTGTGTTTTGTTTCTTCGAGGTCTTATTGCTGTTCGTTTTAAACTGTTTTTTCAAAGTTTTGTAATAAACAATATTCAAGCCCATGTCTTTGTCTTCCGTATTATGTTACAATTAACTACCTTAATTGCTACCTTACACCATTCTGCCTATAAAATTATTTATTCTACTACTATTTTTTTCAACTATTTAATTTTTTGGTCTCATCGAATTATTTTTCTTTTCCCTCCAAATATATTTTCTTAAGAAATACTGGCACACACAAGAAATCTTCAAAAAAAAATTCTCATGAAAAAATCTCTCACGATCGTGAACAGATTGAACTGCCGCGATTGACATAAAAATCATTTGAATGTTTCACGGGCCTTGCTGAAAAATTGATTCAGAGAAAATATAAACTCAATAAAAGAAAAGATATTTTGGAGATTCCTATGTCAAAGGAGGGTCAACGATTCTGTAATGTTCAACCTTAAAAACCTTAAAGTGCAAATAAAAAGTTGTGATCTTAGCTTAAGTTTTTGCAGTGTTATAAAATATTTTTTTTCTTTTTGTTTTAAATCGCAGGTTAAGCAATGCAGGCAAAACGAGACCCGCCCATTAAAAAACAATCAAAGTAGTTAAAAAAACGTATTTTTGGAAGACAATCCCTTTTGGTTTTTAAAAATATATAACGGAATTCAATAAAATTTAATTAAAAAAAATAAATGGATCAGACAGAATTTCAAAGAAAAAAAAATAAACGTGGCTTATTTTTACTTCTTCAATCTGTAGGCTGATCTATCTATATTCAAAGTTTTTTTTTTACTGTTTGATAAGATTTGCTTCTGTCTGCTGATGAAAAAAAGAATTTCTTTCATTCCCAAGAACTACAGCATGTTTTAATTTTTGTCTTCATGTCCAGAACGAGTTTAACACCATTAAAAAAATTATAGTGGTCATGATTATTGAATTTGGTGTGTGAAAACTGTTTTAGTACAGTTTGATTTTTTATAGCAGCTTTCAACAGTATCTTTAACAAAGAATTTCTTGTTTACATATGTGACGTGGCCTGAGAATATCTTCCACAAGTTGCTTCGACTTGTTCTAAATCAAAGCCATTTCAATAAAAAAAAATTATTATACAAGTTATTGCAATTTTGTTTAAAACTAATTACCTCAGGCCTTAGAAACCTGAACTTATTTTCGTTTTTCAACTTTATGAAGTGCATGAAATATATTTTATTAATTTGATAGTAACGAAGTACGTATTTATTCCGACTTGTAACCGATTTTCCCAGGCCATTTCAAATACGTTTTGTTCATGTTTTGATGTTCACTTTTTCAGTGTTAATTATTGTTTATTTTTTGAAGATTGGTTGTTATCAAGTAACTATCAAAGAAAACTTCGACAACGCAGCAGTTACTTATTTAAGTTTTTTAAGAACCTTGGAATGAAGACTGTCAATAAAACGACAAAAATATCAAAAGCCAAACACTCTATCTCTGTGTATTCCCCTCCCCCTGTCTGCCTGCCTCTCTCTCTCCCTGTCTGTCTTTGTCTCTGTCTCTCTGTCTCTCTTTGTCTCTCTCTGTCTCTGTCTCTCTCTTCTTCTTCTTCTTCTCTTTATCTCTTTTCTCTCTCTCCTTTTCTCTCTTCAACACATGTCCACACACTGCATGCATATCTTGGTCTGTATTATCCAGACCTACCTTTAAAGCTTTCGGTTACAATTTCCTTATTTAATCTGCCTCGCCAAAAAAAAATAATTTGATTTTCTTGTCATATACAAAATGTTGTAAACACATGCTGTACACGAATGAGCCTCTCTGTTTCATAGAACCAACAAAAGCATATCTAATCCCACCAGCCCAGCCTTTAAAGCCTGAAACGGCCAGAACTTGATCAACAGCCTTTTAATGACCACCACGAGACAAGCTCAAGTCAAGGTAAACCTTCGTATACAACTGAGTGCTGACGCCAGGACCACAGGTTAGGACCAGGTCGATACGACAAGCTAACTGACTCAGCTTCTACAGTCCGCTTCAAGCTAAACAAAAAAAAAAAAATCCGCGTTATTCCACAATCACTTTTATGTTTCCCTTCACTTCCATTTAATATTTTGCACAGTCAACGGCAAAAGTTTTTCCCTTCAGGTAGTTTTTTTTCTCCAAAATGAACGACGGGAATTTTCTTATTTACACGCGAGGAAAGACAAAGTTTTGTTATTTTTTTAGGCGAAGCTACAAACTTGAGGGCGCTTACTGTAAGATAATCGACGTTATCTCTGACAACACCACCATGTCATGCAAGCAACTACAAGTCAAAACAAAAAGGAATGGTAGACGGTGTTGTAAGCGAAATTACATCATATTACACAATCTACCCGTGGCTCATGTTAAACACTTTAAGCGACTGCTGTTCTGTAAATATCTTTAAAGTTAACTTTAAAACGTAGAAAAAAAGAAAAATGGTCTTCAATATGCACAGGTGGCTTTAAAATGAAAACGAATGTAGTTAAAACAAAATGATTTCACATTATAGAATTTACAACAAATCTAAAGAGAAACCAAAAAAATTATTTTTGGAAAATGCTGGTATCTCTTTTTGCATAAAACGGACTAAAGCTACACATGTGGCATTTTTCCTACATATAGATATGAATTCACTGACAAACAGGCACGTTTCAAACATAAATCATGAATGTTCAGTTTTAAGTTCAGTATCGATTTGGGAAATTAATTGCATCAAGATCAGTCAAATGTCGGAAACATTAAGTGGTATACTGTCTTTTAAAAGAAGATTTGTACCTCTTTTTTCTGTATAGTTTTAATCTGTCGACGTTACCTCTTAAAAAATTGTGATCATTTTATATAATTTTCAAATTCTACAAGCTTAGACAAAATGCATGTTGAAAACTAAAACTGCGACTTGCGACCCAATTACGCTGGTTGTGAGACATCGTGTTTCTTGCAGAAGCCTTCTGCACCAAAAATACATTATTATATTTGAACGCCATTGTCTCCTCGTGATTTTTGTGACCAAAAACCATTTTTGTACGAAGCTTTCCTGGGTATATTTTATGTCTTAGATCACACCAGTCAGATCCTGGTGTATTTGTTTGTTTGCTAGTTTGTTTACTTTTTTGTGTTAGTTTCGGACCGCCTACCAGTATATATGTGGGATAGGGACATTTCTACATGTTATAATTATGTAACAAGACAAGGCGACAGAGACTAGTGACGGTAGGCAGAATTTAATTTTAAACTGTTCCCCATGGTATAGTTATGTAATCCGTTTACAGAATCTCATAAACGAAGCAGTTACAACATGGTACCTCCTTTGCATGAAAAAAAAAAACTGTCAACACATAAAAAAAAAACCAACGAACGAGATCTCGGCCTTCGTACGCACCACTCTGAGAGGATTAAATTTGTAGAATTTCATTGGACATGGTCTCTAGTCTGTAAGTTAGATTATCCGGGCTCGGCGATTCAGTGCAGACTTGATTCGTCTGTGGGTCGATTGGTTGCTGTGACAATCTAGAACAGGAAGAGTTCTACAGGGCAAACAAAGGGGAGCTAACACAAACTGGCCAGCAGAGATAAGAGCAGCTCGAGAATTACCTCGCCTGGCGTTGTCTAGGCGACGAGGAAGTATTCACGGGGGACCACTCTGTGATACTCGTGTCCACTGGAGAGGCGATAATAAAAACACTAGAACTGCTGCTCCAACTGTGTTTAGGGCTTAAATAGATTCGGTATTGCTTAAAGATGTTTTTTTTTCGTACTATAGTTTCATACAAACCATAAACAAAAAAACTCACAACTGTTTTTCTATAGAATGGTCTTTTCAGCTATTTGCCTGTCTCTCTTTACCCACACCATTATCTGAATCTTTTTTTTTTTTTTCAACGAAATACTTTTCATTTTTTCGAAACGATTTCTCAAATTACAATCTGATATCCGAAACATTGGAACAGATAACGAGACATGTATTTACTAATTCAAAACTTCCCTCTCAACCAATTTGATTGTGTACATTTATATTAGAACTCTACATGATATGTTGATGGTTTTTATCTTTTCTGGTGAAAAGAATTTAAATTTCTTGTCTTATCTTTCAGGTTTAAAAGGAGCGCAGTTTCGAAAAAAAAACAAAAAAAAACCCCTAAAGATGAACAAACAAAAGGTGGTTTCAACCAGTTTATTCTATTGAAAATGCTGCTTTGTACGATGATTTTGGTTCTGTCTGGCCACCAGTGTGTCTAATGAAGTGACAGAATGTTTCATTACTTGCCCTGTCCTGCTGCGTCTGACGCGCCCAACTCACGTCTGATCTAAACACTTCACCTAACGAGCTAAATCACGTGATCAATGAAGTGAAACTAGCGCGCGCAGTCTGCAGACACGGCGTTTTCAGATTACATTTTCTCTCGAAGTCTTCTTGTTCACTATTCTCCTCCGCAAGTACTTTTGTAACAGGTTCCTATAGTGATGGTATGGCCGTATGTTTTTGTTTTCGTTTGTTTTGTTGTTATGTGTTTTTGGAGTTGTTTTTTTTTTTTATTTGCTTTTTTTTAATTTGGACTTTGTTTCCCTGCCTAAAATTGTAATTTTTCAACAACAAAAAATTCAGCCAAACTTACTATAAAAACATGAATGGCTGCATTTGTTTTCATCGATTTTCCACTTTCGTTTGCTTGAAAAATTGTACAATAAAACTAGTATTATTGTTACTGGAAAAAACATGGTCTCTAAAATGAAGACAGTGTTAAGGACTGTTGACGCTCTATGGTCACGCTCGACCGCTATAAGGAAGACTCTTGTTGCATTACTTTGTTTACTTTTTTTTTTTTTACTTAGTTTGATCCGTTTTCCTCTGTGACTCCATCCGGAGACATGGGTGACCGATAAAAAAAATGTGGATATATAAACAGACGCTTAGAGTCAAGACAAACCTAGTCACATCAAAAAGTAAAAAATCTCAGACTCAACAGGTATGTTTAAAGCCAGCAATCTATATAATATTGATTTAGCAGCCACAAAATAATTACAAGTCGCGAACTTTTAAAGTGACTAGAGACCTTTAGCACACGCACCGTGTCTCACTACGCGCACGTGAAAATCGGGAAAGCAGATTGAGAAACTATAAAAATAATGAAACCAGTTTCTAAAAATAGACCCACAGACGTTAGCGTCAGACTCACGTGTTGTTGCTTAAAGTCTGTAATGTCAGCCTTAGACGGGTATTATATGGTATTCGAGAATTTCGGAAGGTGAATGCAAAACACGGCTGAAAACATTGCACTCAATAATACTATTAGAATCAGTTTTTTACTTTAAAAACCCTTCGGGGAATGACCCTTCAGGTGTAATCAATAGATACGAATTTTCTCCCGAAAAATCATATCATAATTCCGTTTTAATGAGGTTTTTTATTTCCTTCCCTTCCCAAATAAGAACAATCTAGCAAAGATTTAGGCCCACAACTTAATTTAAATTAGTAATAGCGGTGTAGCTCCACAATTTATGAAGTGTATAACAGCGATGCATGGTTGTAACTCGAGTTGGTGGTTCTAGAAGAATCTAGACGGTTAGAAACTATAGCATTGTTTATGCTGCTACATTTATATATTCATATTTTCTCCAATAACGGTCTGTGGTGCAAAGCAAAGGCTTGATCACCCATTTATAAACTTGCAGATCGAAACAGTATAAATATGCTACAATAAAAAAGGAAAAATACGTTCTGGCATTCTAGCTCTTCCCGTAACGAATTAGGAGTACATAGTGCGTCCGTTCTGACATTGAACTGGACTGAGAGATAATTGGTTTCTCAGGTACATGACGCTCCTATCAGTCTGTCATTCAAACCTTGTGTGTCATGGTGTGTGTGTGTGTGAGAGAGAGAGAGAAAAAGAGAGAGAGAGAGAAAGGGAGAGAGAGAGAGAGAGAGAGAAAGAGAGAGAGAGAGAGAGAGAGAGAGAGAGAGAGAGAGAGAGAGGTGGGGGTGTTATCCTGGTTTGTCAACACAAACCCACACATAATTACAATAAATAACATTATCCTACTGCGCTATTGTTTTCTTGCATTCAATTATACCGGGATAATAACATTGCTGGATGTTAGCTCATAACCAAGATCTTATGCGTCTATATTTATTTTTGTTTCAACAGAACAACCATTGTGTCCTTGGTTTGTTACGTCATGGAAAGAGTGCACCGAAGAAAACCTATCATTTATTTACGGAACATTTCCGATGGATCATTTAAATAATAACAAAGATTTTCTCGAAAACAAGTCTGGGACAGGAAGAGCAAAAATTCAATGTGATTTTTTTATCAGCTTAGAGTCATATTCTTATGGAGACCCCCAGTGCAAAAAGGTCATGACCTCAGTCAATACTTGACTTTTATTCTGTTCAGAGAAAATGAAGCAAAAAATGTACTAACAGCAACGGGAAATTTGATCCATCAGTTTAACATTTGGGGTTATATTACACTTGACAGAAAATTAACTAACTAGAGAAGATAAATAAAATGCATTTTTGGTGTTGAACTTTTGTATGGTGGTGATAAAAGAGAGTTTTAAATTGTATTGATGAAAAGTTAAAGCCTTCAATTATGCTCCTTAATGATATAGAAATAGTTAACACTTAAAAAACCAAAACATCAGCCTTTTTTAACTTATGCGAAAGTAGAGTCTATGATCCGATGCCAGAAGCTTAAAGTTTGATAAATATGGAGAAAAATGCGACAATTAGTACAAAGTGAAGGAGTCTAGGACGACACTGTTGGTAAATTAATTTACTGCTGTCACCATTTTTTATCATGACTGTCGAAGCAATTGCCAAGAAAAGAAAGAAGTCTGCTTTTAAAAATCAATATAATTGTCCAAAAACTTTTGGAAAAAAATGTGAAGATCAGAAAAATTGTTTTAATAAGAAAGCATTTAAATCTTTTGTAAATATGTTTACACACATGAAAAGTCGGAGATGATGCATAAAAAATAATCTGAAAACATCCAACACCGCATTCTAAAACACAATCTTATTATTTGTTTTATCAATGAGCTTAATAGCAAATGCTCAGCTAAAGACTGAAATTTTCACTTTTGGTTAAGATTAATTATTGTATCTTACCAGAAAGCATAGAAATTCAGCAAGATTGTGAAAAAAGAAGAACGCAGTTATCTTTAATAGTTGTTTAAGGAGTCTAAAACCCCGAAATTGCGTAAAATTGCAAATGGACCGAGCGATTTAAACCGGGTTTTCGGGCCTGGGTTGGCAAAATTACGTATTCTGTTTTGCCTTTGTTTAAAACTAACAAAACGACATCTATGCAAACGGTTATCAATTTTAATTTTTTTTTAAATCAAACTAATTTTCTTGTGAGACATGATTTTAAGCGCAATTCAACAAGTGTGTGCGACTATTTCTTTTCTCAAATTCTTTTAATACCAACCGGCTGACCTAACAGGCGGTTTGTTTAAAATGCAAAAAAAGAAAACCTTACTAGGCATAAAAAAAAGCTTGGTAACCGCGGCCTACAGTAACAAATCACAATAATACACACGAATTAGATATTAAGACATTTTTAGAACCCCAGAACTGCAAAACTTTTCTTTCACCCAAATCATCCATACGATACAGTAGCAAATAACACAAACCACGTACACGCGCTTCCAAGGAAACAATTTGTGAATTCGACCTTCATCTTCCATTTGGGCCGGCATCCTAATGAAAACTCGGGCGGGTTGGACACGACTTGATGGGCTCCTAATACGTTCGGTCCGCGTATAACGTTAGGCCTCTAGAAGGAAAAATTACGGGAGTTAAATAATTTTTTTTTTTTTTTGCGATTCGCAACTTAACTCGTCCAAATAGATAAATACGTATTCATTCTTGTTTAGGCTTTAAAGAAAACTTAAAGGAAAATGTTACAGGTCGCTCAGATGCATCAGTTTGACAAGTCGAAATATTTTTTTGCCTGATGAAATACGCGCTGATCTGGTTTCAGAACATCCTTGAAAACTGTTTTTAAAAAAAATTGATAAAACGAACCAAAAATATAAAAAAACGAAAATCGAAAATTAAAAAACGTGGTTATGTCAAGTAGGTCGGTTTTCCCAGGGGTGGAAGTATACTATAAAATTCTGCTTCAGTGTTAATACATTGCCAGTGGTTTCCAAATAAAGATTATAGCAGTAAAAGCTTGAACAGCAAAATAGTTTACCTACGTGTATGTATCGCCACCAGCCCAATTGAATCAGATATCGTAAACTGAAGTTTGAAAAAAAAAACCGCCTATTGTTAGTTTAACTATCCTTCTAATTTGTGCGTTTTGAACAAATACGATTTTTACTTTGAATCTCAGAAAACTGCATTGTTCAAAGAACCAGAGCTTTGTAATCTGAAATGTCCGATATCTGGCTAATTCGTACTGGTTGCGAGATAATATATTAAGATACAATCAGTAACCGCGCACTTCAGCAAATACATGAAGTATATTAATTTACATAAGTCGCTGCCAGTCCAAACGAGCCAGATGTAGAAAGTTTGAACTTGAATAAACGTCTTCTAATAGCAGATCAATTCCTCTATTATTCTATACTTGAAATAAACCTAAATTTGACATCTTTTCTTAAACCGTGGATTTAATACTTTCATGCAATGTCTAAACTTTAGTAGCTAAGTAAAATGGGGAAAGTGTGCCATTCCAGTCGTTGAGAGCGTTTCTGACACATATTGAAATAAAATCAGCACTCAGATATGCTTATTGAAAAAACAACTTTTCAAAATAGAGAAAACATATGTAAAATTGATTCACGGTTAAATAAATGCACTCAACAGGATTTCATCTAATGGGAACTATGCACCAAGCTTTGTTAAACAAGTCCAAGAAAATCTACCTTCGGAATAATTTCATCTTGAGCGTCGTGAAATTCCAACTCGCCGAGTCAATAAGCTCGGAACCTCGTGAACAACTACTCCTGAAAGCAATCTTCAAAACAGCAGAAACAGCAGCCGAATTTCATTAAAATTCTTAGAGGTTAAAAAAAAAAACACAACATAAAAATTTTGCTCCTGAGGCGTCATTCTTTCTAAGAACGCGTTGACAGTTGTCTTTGGTTTGAAACTTAGCGGAAGCCACGGTTGCATCATTATAAATACAGGCAAGACCGGTGCGGTTTGTCAACAGAAAAAAAGAAAAAGGGTCACTGTCCGAAGATTTCAGTGACAAAATAATCTCGGGAATCCATAACACAGGAAGTTCTGTCACATAAAGCTTAAAAGCAAGATGAAAATAAAGACAACGAAGATTAGGGGAAAACATGATGAAGAAAAAGGTTCAAAACAAGGAGAGAAAAAGCTAGAGAAAAAGAGACAACAAAAACAGCAGCAGCAACAACAAGAAGAAGCGACTTGAGTGAGTGAGTGAATGTGGAAGTCAATAAATGAGAGAGGGAGTATTTTTAGGAAAAAACTTATATAACATAAAAGCTTTTCTAATGTATACGGTTTGCATCTAAATAGAAAAAGAAATAAAAAAAATCTAAAAGCCCTAGATTTTTAATCACTAAAGGGCCATTTTTTTTTCTTATGAAGAGAAGTTGCTAAAATAGCCGCAACAGCAAACTGAACTTGGTCAACTTTGTGTTGGTCGCCGTTGGGTTTCGGGTTGTTGCTTGGCCGTAATAAAGGACAGAGTCGAATCGATTCTTCTCAGAGTTCCTTAGCTGAGCTGTTGCGACGGGATTACTAACGGCTAAAAAGGTATTATAAGTTGATAAAACTTTAAACTTTCTAATAATGATTATCAAATTACAAAAAAAACACGGGTACATCCGCCCTTTCATCCGATACTCTACATTATTGTTAGTTTTTTTTTCTACCTAGAGGAACAAACTACGTACTTTGCGTGTGTGTGAGTTTTTAAAGCAAAATCACTAAAACGCTTGGTTTGGAAGACGTTCAACAGCCACAGTATCATCATCTGAATACCAATATTCTCTTTTTCTATTTCACTTTTCAATCATAACTTCTGATAAGATTGATCAGATGCGCCTCGAATTTTTACATTCAGAAAACCCATTGTTACTAGTATTAAATCTGTATACTAATTAAAAATTGTGATCTGTTCTTGTGGGTTTTCTGTGCTGCTATTGAGTTAAAGTAGCCAGAAAGCAGTCGGCCCCTACATTAAACGAACTGGTTCACGGGCTTGCAACCTATCTAGCTCATTTAAACTTTTAAACACATAAATCAATTTAAAGCGATGAGCAGCCTGAACCGAATTTCAATATCTGAAAGTTAGTGTGACTTTGTTCTTTAATTGGCCTAAGGGTGAGAAACTAATCTTTATTTTCTAATTATTTCAGATTATCTAAAAAAAGAGTACATTTCACAAAGCAATCGAGAATTCTCGTCTGTCCTAACTTAATTTAGTGTAAGATTGATACTGTTTCATTATTCTACACAAGATGGATGGTCTGGCCTGTGTGATTATGGCAAAGAACTCAAAGTTTACTTCACCTCATTTCTGTTTGGTTGAAACTTGTATCCCTTACATTTATTTGTGCATCACATTCGTCCACGCCTGTCTGCCTGTCTGTCTGCCCCTCTCTTTATCACGAGGGGTGCTGACTTGGTAAGTCGACGTTCAGCAAAAACCCTTTACCGAAAAATCACGTCCTTAACTCACGCAGGCGTTAAATCAGTACCCGATTATGGGCAGGGAAGATCTTGTCAGTATCCTAAAGTAATGTACTTTCATTCATGATCTTCTGAAAGTTCAGAATATCATTCGATTAGTATTGGTTGTGGGAGAACTTTTTTGAGCGCAGGGAATAATATAAAACGCCTTTTACGTTTTACTTCAACTATTTTCTTAACCTTCTGTTACTCTTTCTATCTTTCTCCCAACTGTCTTTCAAAGAAAACGAAACGCCAGCAAATGCAAACTCGGATGATCTTCATCTCACCAGACTTTTCTCTAAGCTCTTCTGAGAACTTGATGAACTTAATGACGTCCTGTGTCAATCTAGTCTAACCCCCCGGTCTCCCCACGATGCTTTAATTACCTTTCAAGGGCCTATCCGCAAGTGAAGATCCCTAAGCCATCAGCGGCTTATGCTAACTTTGAGAGCAGGGCAACAGCTAAAAGTCAGCCACTTCTTAGTTCTATATAGTGCAGCCGCCCGCCCGGCTGGGGACTTAAAAGCATTATCGGTTGGCCTGTAGTGTTCGGGTGAGTAAGAAGTAAAGAGCTTTAGCTATACTTCAGCCATGCTAGATGTAGATCTTTACTTATGGTACAGTCTTAGTTTTGCCCCGTAGTGGACAATCTAAGTGGTCAGTAGAAAGGTTTAAGTCTTTAATGGCCAGCTTTTGACCATTACTACCCTAGCATTTTCCGATACCTTGTTCAAGTTTGTCATTCAAACAGACGGATAGAGGACAGGGGTTGACAACGAATTGACGAACTTGTACATTTGTTGGCAGAAAATAGGAATAAAAAGGAACAAATAGTGATGGTTCTTAAAACGGGTTAAAGACAGGAACAAATAACATCGGAAGAGAACACGCTACTCTTTTAGTGTGCGGAGTTTGCAATGAATATAAAGAGTTTGGGCTCAGCTATACCTTTGGATTAAGTCGACAGTCAAAAAGTACAGCTGAGTTTGGACTCATCGGCGGCCAACTTTTGACCATCAGTAAGTTGGCCCTTTCCAAAAATTTCAAGAAAAAAAATAGTGCGAAAACTGCACTACTGAAACTCAACAGATAAGAAGCTGAAGATTTCAATGAGGATTATCAAATACGTAATAAAGAAGGGAGGATATGATTGGGAAAAAGAGGAAAGTGGGAATGTTAAAAAAAAGGAAAGGAAATGTGACAAAATACAAGAAAACGGGAGTTCTACTCATATTAATTTTTTTTTGGCCTAGATCAGAGCGAATCGAAACAGTTCCTTTTATCAATTCTTTCCTTTCATCTGATACGGTTTTTGGTCTGAGTACGACCACGCCATGTTGCAAGTAATAATCAGTCCATTGACATACTTAGATTTGAGTCGGAGAAAACCCCTCTCATAACGTTTAGTTTTTATTCTATGTTTTTTTTACTGTTGAAGCGACAAAAGTTTTTCTTATCTTTCAACAAAATGTCGATCGGTCCATGATTTTCTTTACATTTGCAATCTCATCAAGTTCACTCTTCAAAGCAGCTGCACCACTGGGACATTATAATTGGCCTACGCTGCACGACACAATTCCTTCCACGCACAATTTATGATGTTGTTGGGGTCTGAAGATCAAAAGTTTGTATCTTTTTGGTATAATAATAAATTAGGATAGAAAGTGCAAAAATATTTTAAAAAGATGGAAATTTGAAAACAAAGAAAGTCAATGTAACCTATAAAAAAAAACGATGCGATAACTGACAATTACAAGTATTATCCTTGATCTTTTTTTTATTGACAACAGAAGTTTGCTCTTATTTAGCCTACAGGTTATCCCCAAAACCTGCAAATAGATAATTATATGAGCGTTAAACTAATAATAACAAGAAAATAAAATAGACAAAGAGATAGGTGTCATGCCACTAAACGCAAATATGTAATTTAATTGACAACAGTCGAATATCTTTTTAAAGGCAACACAGTTGTAAAAAATGCTTACAGTGTATCGATGTAAACAATATTTCCTAGATAATACAAAGTTGAAAACATAAAAGGACAAACAATACAATAGCCTTAAAGGCCATCCGAACAATACGAAGCCCCTAACATTATAGATCAGTTCAATATGAGGATACAGGAAGACAGTCGTCGAGACGTTTACTAGGCTTTTATTACATACATGGCTAGTCATAACGAAACTAATAATAATCTCATTCACACAAAACAGCCTTTCGTTAAAGGCCACCCTGACAATGTGTCCGCATCATCTAGAACCTGTTAGTTTTGAAAGGGAGGTCGCAATTTTCTTATCTCCTGACAACCATGCCCAGCAAACCCCGACACACACTGTGAGGGAACTAATGATCTTTTCCTGCTCCAGGCATCACAGATTCCAGGGACTGGCCGACCACAGAGGGGGGGAGGGGGGAGGAGGAGGAGGAGGTTGGGGAAAGGAAATGATGTTCACAGTTTGGAGGAATATCAAGCGGAAACTACAAAGCTTACATTAGGGGGTTTTGTGTCTCCTCTTTTCCCCCAATTTTCCGCGCGTTAGACAGAGAGATTAAATGATTCTCCAAAAGCCTTGTATGTACAGACACTCTCAGAAGTTCTCAAGCATCTAGCAAGTTGAGTTGAAAAGTATGTATGTGATGGTGTGTTTGTATGTGTTGAAGAGGGAAAAGCCTACTGCCTTCTTTGTACGACAGTTCTGTTTACAGTATTATAAACGGTGTAATGAAAGTTCCGGTAACAGTAAAGGAACCTTTTCCGAAAAAAAAGTACAAATAACCCAGTGTCAACTCTGTTTTGTAGTAGGCAATGTCAAAAAAAATTAAGAAGAAAAAAGAGAGTTCTTAGCAATTCTCTCAAGACTAGCAGCATTATCTCTATGAAACCATTCTTTTAATGAGCGAGGAAAAAAGGTTTTTGAAACGACCCTTCATTAATACTATTATACCCGTAGGGAGGAAAACGTAGGGAATTTTATAGCTAAACCGACCAATTAAAAGAAAGGTTCCTAAACCCACAGAAAAACAATTATCACCGAAATGCAAGGGTTGAAAAAGTCGCTAGGGGAAAAAATACCATAGTTTTTAATTGCATACTTAAACCGTGAAAACCACCGAGAAATAAAAATATTAACCTATCCCTATCAGATAATGTATTTTAGTTAGCTTGTTATCCAGAGCATTTTGGTCGGGCTTTCATTATAGAACCACAGATTTTTTGCGCTATAAAAGTATCGGTAATCAGATGTAGAAGAAAATCAATGAAGTTTAAAAATCGACGATTTATCGGTTTACACCCGATATCTATTGAGAGTATATATTGACAGTATCTATTGTAAAACCTAGAAACTCTCCTTTCTTTTTCCTCTAACATTTTTTATTTACAGAACATAACTAGGATTGATTTTTTTAACGACAACTCATGCTCAATCGCCCTTCCAGCACTGGTCGATACTTTTAGCGCACGCAGTGCTCTCTTGATCTTGTGAGCCGCGTCGCGAAACTGTATTGAAATCCATTTTTAATAGAAATACGTATTTTTGTAAATCATATTTTCAAATTTATAAAGTAGTAGAAAAAAATATCTAATTCGAATATGCATTAAAGATTGAGAAGTTATTTCTTTTATCGTTCTTTTAATAATCATATTCCTGCCACCACCACCCTCTCTCTCTCTCTCTCTCTCTCTCTCTCTCTCTCTCTCTCTCTCTCTCTATGCCTCTTTCCTCTTCTGTAACTCTCTCTCTCTCTCCCTCTTTCTATCTATCTCTCTCTCTGCCTCTTTCTTCCTCTGTAACTCTCTCTCTCTAAAAGGTAATAAAATCAGATTTACAACTGATTCTAACACAACTAGTTATTTGTCTTAGGACAGTCTGACCTAAAGTTTATAACAGGCATCTCCTATTTCTCTGACGTTTGATTTTCACGTGCATTTCCATCAAATTATTGTAGTTTTGATGATTGTCGTGTTTGCAATATGTGATTTAATAATGGGATCGATGAACCACTTAGCACACATAGGTTTAACATTGGAAATAATAACATCCAAAGAGACAGACAGACAACTCTATGGAATTTAGATTGATACTTGCTGTAAACTCTATGGATATTGCTAAATTTACGAAATGGTTGTCAAGCATCACCATTATGTGACATACATTGGACTGAATTTTCTTTTTTTTTTTTTTGATAATTGAAAATATTGATCACAAGGCTTGAGCAAGCATTGCACTTAAAGGTAAAAACAAACGGCAACGTATTTCACTGAGTTAAAACAAAATTATAGAAAAAGTAAAATTTCTATGCAGGCTGAAGGAGTGGATATTTATACTCATAAAGGCTGAGAATACAGAAACATTAAAATTGAAAACCTTAGTTTAAAGGAGGAAAAAGGCTTTGCATTTCTTTCTTTTTTTGCATTTTTTAATATAAAATTTAGCCCATAAATTTTTTGTTTGAAGATGTTTTGTTTTATGAAATTTATGGTTTATATTCTCTGTGTGTTTATTTATACGCACTGCTAGAAATATCTTGTATTGCTAGTATTCTATTATGACCTTTGTGGCAGAAAAATTACGATGCAGTAAAAGACCATTTGATTTTTCACTTCAAAAAAAAAAGCTATAAATAGGTTGGTGGAGCTGCAGACAACATGATTTTGCTGTAAAAGAAGACGGCAAAGCAAATGCATCGCTAGAATGACGAACATTTCTTTAAAAAGAATGGGTGATGAAATTTGTTTAAAAAAGAATACGAATATATAGATCTTAAGACCGAGAGATTGGGACCGACAATTCAAAACATAGTCTAATGAATATATTACTATATATATATATATATATATATATATATAAAGAGATAAGCGTTTAAGTAGATAAAGGAGCAGGGAATTATGTTAGAAAGTAAAAATAGAAAGGTAGTCTAGAGCTAAAAAGTTTTAATACTTTGAGTGAAAACATTGCTTGACAGTTTACATTTAACAACATTGATACAGTACACCACTAACAATCTGAATAAAAAACCACAACAACAACAATATCAACAACAGAATGTAACAGAAGCTGCAGTTTCTCGCCTTATAGCCCCAAATACTTAAACCTACGCCACACCAATCACCTTTTACGCCTCGCGGCCTGCAGGAATATCCCGACCGCCTTGCCAAAAGCCGTGATCGACGCCTTTGACCCCCGCCGCCCAGGGGTCACGCCCTTGACCCCTTCGCCTCGTTCCGGTTCCGGCATAATGAACGGACACCAGAAGGGCGGGGGGAGCGGGGAGGAGCTGGGCGTGACAGGGCTGGTGGAGTTCACAGATGACCTTGACCCCACCTCTCGGGGTTGGAGTTTGCCGGAACAGCTGCTGAGGCGACATGGCGTGCCCGTACCAGAGCTCATTGATACGGCGGCACAACTCTGGAGAATCTAGCGTGGTGGGCTATGCTGTATTTCCGAAATTTGGTTTAGAAATCTTTCATGTCGCTAGTAATCAATATCCTTCTCACTCCCGTAGTCTTAAAAGGAGGTAAAACTTCTCCTGAAGTTAAAGCACTGCGTAGACTTCAACACTGATTACTCTAAAATGGCACCCGCCGGTCTTTGTTATGGTGTTATAAGTTATTTCCACACCAATATTTACAGTTGAATTGAAAGACAGGAATCCTTTCCAATTTGGAATGTTTTAGTGTATTGCACATCACTACGTGTCTCATTGTCTTGGTCTAAAAGAGTTTAACAATTTAAGCTTATTGCGTCCAAAGACAACTTTTCCTTTTTGGAATTCTCAAATGATGTTTTGACATTTGTGGAAATATTCCTCTTCTGGTAAAAAAATATAAGAATTAATGTATAACTATGTTTGACGTTTACTTGTTATGACTGGAAAGATTTATGCAAAATGAGGTCATTATTTCCAACTTTCGGAGCACTGAATTATATGAAACTGTTAAGTTACTAAAAAGCTGCCAGAAACTGTTCACAATGAGCACCTTTTAGGACACAATTCCTGTCTGTTTAAATTTTCTAAACACCGTTATTCGAGAAAACCACGCTTGTGTCAACAAATTTGGTTAGGTTTTCAGTGTGAAACTGTTAAGCTTAAAACCCAAGAGCCCGTCCTTTCTTTACAGATTTCATTCGTTTTAACTAAAATCAAATAATTCTCACGGAAAATGTTTAAATACTCAACTATGTTACACAAACATACTTGTATGGCTTCAATTGGCAATGCAGCAATAGTTCGCGCTATCTTATTGTAACAACATACGGTGTTTTTAAGCTGCCGGGAGTAACATAACATGTTAGCTTTGGTTAAGACCACTAAATCAGACTTTGCAAGTTGTCGTGTCAGCAAGAAACACGTCTTAACCAGACACCCCAATCCTAACCCGGAGAAAAAAAAAAACACATAAAAATCGATGCCGGAAGAAGCTGCCCCCCACCCCCTCTCCTTCCACCCCCATCCCATTCTAGAGACTGATCACTAAGGACTTGTCCCCTTACAACCCCAGATCTGAACAGGTATCAAAAGACGATGATTACGCCATTGCAAGCTCGGAACCGGAAGCGCCGGGATATTCGTTACTGATGTACCCGGCCGGATGAGGCGAGAAAAACCTTATGTACCTCTTAAGGAACCCGGGAAAAACCGATATCAGCACATTCTTTATATAAACTGCGAGATAAAATAGAACATTGTGACGTACGCGGGACCAATATTGAACTCTATAAATAGGAACCCAAACATAATAAAAAGTTATAAAAACTAAATATAAAATGCAAGAAAAATATACTGAAAACAGTAATGTTTGTGGTGGCTGTTGGCAGTGTGTGTCGTCGAAACGTAACAAAAAAATCTATTTATTCTCACACGTACTTAAGACAAAATAAGTGTCACATGATAACTAATATGCTAATTTTAAGGTGGCTTTCTTCATCTGTTCGTTTCACTGCGGCCCCCTTAAAAAAACACGTTTCGGTAACATATGACGCTGACAAAAACAGTAAAATAGGGGAATATTGGAAAAAATTATAGCCGAATAAATTCATACAAACAATGCTATAAAATTTCAAACAATATTCGTGAGGTGACTGGTAAATTAGGCACAAATCACATCTTTAACAAAAAGTAAATTATTATGATTTTTCAAAATTCACTTCAAAACATTTCAGAGGTTTAAAAAATCGGCAAGCAGAGATTATTATTCCAAAGCACCTAAAAAGGAAAATTTCAAATAGTTCGCCGCAACTTGTGCCTGCTATATATTCTAGTTGTCTCACATATACAGGCTATTCAATAGTTTCCTCCTCAGTAAGCAGAACAAAATCATAGCTGCACATTTTCTGACCCCTCGTTGAAACCTCTGTGACAGTAGACCGTATTTCTAGATGCATTATGACCCAACAATGGATGATAAATAACCAGATAGCTTTTTTTTATTGTCTTTCCGTGTGGGGGAAGGGCTGAGATCAATAGTGTTTACAATCTCTGCGTCAGGAAAGAGCGTGGCGACAGTTGGAAGAAGATTTATCTTTTAATGCAAAATAAATCACATTATCGCTATGTCTTTTGGAGCGAGACGAGAGACGTAGAAAACTAATCGAGTGAGTAGCCCATGAGAGGAGAATTATCAACAAAGACAGAATCTCTATCTGATAGAGACACAACAGACGCAGGGAGAGAAAGATGTTTTGGGAGGTGAGAAGGAAGGAAGAAACAAGTTAATTGTTTTCGTAACATTGGTCTCAATATGCTTATGCTTTTGTACTGCTTAACGACAGCTGTGTTTAGATAATTTTTGTCTGCCTAATATATTGGCCTGAACAAACAGTTATCTATTTTTGTATGGAGGTCTTTGAAATGTCACCCTAACCGTAAAATGATTGATTTACTTCGCTTTGGCATGCCAGATACATAGATTAGATGTTTTTCTACCCGAATCACTTAAGAAAGCTTAAAGTTCAAAGGCTACAAATGTGCTAGCAGTTCGCAGGACTCGACTAATGTTAATCATGTTCTCTTGAACGCTGAGTCTACATTTAGACAATAAGTAGGCGCGACGTATCAGCACCATCTACCCACTTTCTTACCGGTCATTAGATTTGTTTGTTGAATCCTCCTGGAATAGGACATGAAACCCATTACTATAGTAAAAAAAATGACCCCGAAACAAAGTTTCACAATTTAAATCTACGAGGGTGATTTTATCAGTTGTTTTCAAAAAGCCTCAAGACAATGCGTGGGCGATTTCGGTGATTTTAAAAACTGTTTTGTATAGGCCTTAAAGAATGCGTGGGAGAAAGACCTATAAACGCATCCCCATAAGATTTTTAATTGTGTCTTTTATAAAGTTTCCGGATATGAGAGCCCACGTATCATTGTCTTGTTAAAGCAAGGCTGGTTCGATATGGATGCTGTATATGAAAAGGGATCAAGTGGGGCCGTGATGGTGCTGAAAATAGAAACTGTTTAAAAATAAATAGACTGGGCTTAAATCTTTAAAAAAAACCTCGTTTCGCAATTTAGCGCTGGGAGAAAATGTTGGGTGAATAACTCACTTAAAACAAAAGCTGCTTATACTTTAAGTTTGGAAATTTTAAGATCTTGTCTTCGGTTTTATTTAAACATTGTGGTTAATTTGATAGAATGAAGGGAGTGAAAGAGGTAAAGAGAATAAAATTAATAAAAGAATAGAATAAGTATCTTTAAGAGATAGAGATGGAGAAAGAGAGAGAGAGAGAGAGAGAGAGATACGAAGGATGAGGTTATACAAAACAAGTTAGAGTACATAAGATGAGAGTTTTTATATTCTTGTTTCTTACCCAAGTCTGACACAGTCGGACAGAGTAAATTGGAGACCCAAAAATAATGTAAAACTGGAAAGCAGAAAAAGCTAGTTGGATTGAGGTACATAATTGCACAGTGAAAGCCTAATCTACGTAAAAAGAGAGGGAGAAAAAAAGGTGGAGGGAAAGAGCAAATGGAGAGCGAATTCTTAAAAGATAAACGGGAGTAAAGGGAGGTAGAGAGAGGAGGAGGGGGGGCATAAGGGAGAAAATTAATTCAAATAGAAGTCAGCGATATTAAACAAATTAATGTTCTGCGTTTGATAGAAAGCAGGATACACAACAATAACAACCCATTAAGATAACGAATGAGTTATG
>BMAT01013455.1:142368-163872 GCA_019649035.1 Elysia marginata | reverse complement strand
GGCATTCGGCCTTGTCATTAACACTGATTCAGGAATAACTACCCAAATAGATATTACGATAGCAATTGTCTTTTTATTAGAGAACTCGTTCTAATCCTTGCCTACTTTGCTTTTAACCTTCGCTGTTGAAAGACGCACCATGCGGGTTTTATTATAAAAGTTGTCTAAAGAGCAATTCTAAGGAGTCGTTTATCAGAAATTCTAAAGTAAGGAAATGTCTTTCAGAGCCTTTGTCTTCGTGTTCTTCGCAGTGTATAACATTAACAAAATTTGCGGTAAATTCCCACAAAGTTTTGAAATTTAAGAAATTTGATATAGATAAAATAAGCAGAAGAAAAAAAGCATCCTTTTCAGTTTACCAGATTGATATGTGTACAGTGAACTCTGCTTATGTAGAAGTTTAGGTTACTTTATAGTTCACCTGGTTTTTTGTTTATTATGTACAAGGAAATATAGCAATGCTTTGTTATTTCAACGAGAACTCAAATAGAGGCAGAGGAAGACCAACAACAACCCTACCGATAACCCTGAAGAACGACCTGAAAAGACTGCAGAACAAAGATGTCCAGCTGACAACAAAATAGGACCTACACAAGCTGCAAAAAATAGCATCGCAAAGATAGGAGTGGATCGCTTTCACCGCGGAAATAAAGAGGACAGCCGAAGCTGCGAGGCCGGATGACCAAGCTAGCGGAAGGCACTAAGTCAAGTAAGTCATGTGCAAGGACTTGCTTGCACATAATACACAATTTTCCCCAAGCCGATATTATTACTTATGTTGGATGTACGTATTCTACGCCAAACAAATTGCCTTCAAATAAAAGCAAATGAATTTTACATGACGAACACTTTGTCACAAAACAAATGCAGACACTATAACAAGACAAAGTCAGTTTGTAGTTTTTGAACAACCCGGAACTAACTAGCTATCAAGACGATTTACATGAAACTTTAGTTTGATATCAACTCGTTTAAGACATAGATCTAGTAAATCAATGAAATGTCAGCGAACGATCGGTGAAGTTTTAACACAGTTAGTATACGAACAGTCGAGGGCGGAACGCCGAGAAATGAAGTGGTGTAAACTGCTAAACGTTCGATCAACAGTGGAAGGTTTATGCAGAGGTGGCTAAGATAGAGATCCATGTTTAGAGTACTTACAGCTCCCCCTGCCAGTCTGATAGGAAGAGATTGTAAATAGCCGAGACTACAATCGTGACAGTTATAGCTCTTCATCAATCACGGCAAATGGACAAAGGGGCGATAAGTACTGCCGAGACTTTTACAACACCAACAGCACGACATAACAACGAAATAATTATTGGCTTGTCTAGATTTAGAAACACTTTCTAATTATGCTTAACAGGAGTAATAAGTCTGAGGGAAAAGATAGATATCTATAGTTTACACCATGCTGTGTGATATATCAATTAAAATTATGAGCATCAAAATATTGTTCGTATAGTTAACAAGTTAGGGTACTCCTGCTATCGATCGTTCTTAGAAAATAATTAGTAAGAAAGCGCCACCAATGTGGAGATGTTCAAACATGTCCAAAGGCCAGTAACATGCATGAAAACAAACTAACCATGGCATGTTTGTAGTTTCGCGTATCGGGTCTTTTAAGACTTATAAATCATATCGTAAAAAGTAATGTATATTCTCTTTTATCTCTTTAGCGATATGTAAAAGAAAGACTTGTATATGCAGTTTTAAGATTTAATTGAAGTTTTAAAATTTGTTTGTCGATCTATCTATTTATCAATATAATTATGATGGCCTGGTCCTGCCATTGTTTGACACGACATAGTGTTTCTCGCTGTCCATTGGAATGGCGCTTTATCAGTGTATCTATCTATCTATGTATCTATCTGTCCATGTATCTATCTATCGATCTATCATCTATCCATCCATCCGTCTATCTTTCTATCTATCCATCTATCTTTCTTTTTTTAGCATACCTATCTATCTATCTATCGGTCTATCTATTGACTGACGAAAAATATAGTGATTGTACAATAGGAACATAATTATATCATAATGGAACCTAAGTAAAATTCGACTTATTGGCACAATGACGTAAGTGTCTCTTTTTGTTTACTTTCTTATCTAATCGGTACATTCTGTGGGGTTAAAAGTAACTTTATCTCAATCTATTATAACAATACCTCACACACAGAATGATGGTTTATCTTTTATTTCATTGATGTATGTATATAAATGTATTTAAAAAATTTCAGAAACATCGAATAATTATATCAGTCTATGAGTGTGCGCGTTTATCATTCAGTCTACCCGTGCACTCTACACATTAATCGTCAAAGGGTAAATTTCTCACCAGTTGACTACACAACCATTGAACGATACGAGGCCTAGTTTCACAATCTAATGGCTCTGGAAACCGTGACTTTGTGTTCGTAGCCGTAAGTGACTCGTCCAGACTTCGTTTGCATTCTTCAATCTGTCTTGATCAGATTCTTCACCCTTTTCTATGTCTCTCTAACTCACTCTATTTATCTTTTCCTCTTCGCTCCTCTCTTATTTCACACTCCTTTTCTAGAATTTACCTTTATATGTCTCTTGTATCTCCTTTTCCCCTATCTTTCCTCTCTCTCTTCACCTAACAAAATAAGTTGTTTCGATGGATTTTTTTTAGTACAATATTGACCGTATTTCTATACCTCATTCCTCTTTCACTTCTTTTTTTACCTCTCTTCAATCCATCTATATCATAAAAACATCTATTAATTAAAAACATTGATTTTTTTTATTGTCATCTCACAATATACCTACTGTTCTTTTTTTTTCAAAACTAATTTGTATTTCGCGTCTGCCGTTGTTGCTTTTTTTCTATTTTTTCTCTGCCTCTTTAAATCTGTACTCTCAATCTATCTCTCTGTCTCCTTCATTCCCCCTCTTTTACTCTATCTCTTTTCTCCTCTCTTCTTTACTCTCTCTTTCTCTCTCTCCCCCATCTTCCCAATCCTTTCTCAACACTGTTATTGTTTAAAGATTGGGGGGAGAAAAATCTTCTCAAACACACGTCGAAAGAAGGTGTTTGTCCGATTTCAAAGTAATGGCGCGAGGCCCTACAAATCAGAGAGAAAGATGGAGGATACCGTTTAAGAGTTTCAAAGCATTTTAGAGCGTTGTTTGAAGGAGTTGAAAGTGGCATAAAAACTGCTGGGGAAAAAGATGTGTGGAGAATACACGTCAAGGCCAGTAGATTTGAATCTTACGAAATGCAATACTTTAAACATCGATTTTATGTTTTCGTAATTTGTAGGATTTTCGCAATTTCGTGAAAACATAAAAATGAAGTTTGGGTGTAGCATATTAAACAGTAACTTAAGTATATCCACTGCCGCTGAAAATTTTGAAATTGCGAAAACGTTAAATGCACGCAAAAGTGAGAAAAATATAACGGTTTTTTTGTGTTTTTTTTTGTTTTTTGTTTTTTGCTGCTGAATTGTTTGTTGTATAAGTTAGCAGAAAGGGTAAAATGAATACAAATCGTTTTGCCCATTTTGGGGTTACAAAAACCACTGCAATTTTTTTCATGATCTTGACCGAATTAAGTTTTATAGGTATCAGTCTTATTGGAACCGACTTATGTGGTTAAAAAAAAATATGACAAGTTTAATGTGAAACTTCCCCTAAAGTAACGACTTTTTTCAAGCCTCAAAAACACGTTCCTGTGTTATTATGATTTTGTAACATAATTACAATAACGTGTACGTCCTGCTGCATTTACAGACTAAAGTTGTATTGATGACTTGACAACTTACAGAGACAGTGTTGGTTTTTTTATCTATAAAAAATGAGCAAAAAGAGTATTTGACAAAAGCGCCTAATCAACCTTATTGCTGTAAACACTTTGAATGGATTTTTCCGTCAGGCCATGATCAAAGGACTTTTCATCTGAACTCTCATGATGAGCGGCAGTAAAAGTGCACATCTCTGGCAGATTGAGAAAGTATTTCTTTGACCCTATTCGGGTACCGTTAAGGCAAGGAGTTTTTTTTTTAGAAATGAACCTTTCTTTCGAATCTAAACCTTTTGTCAAAGCTAGGGCCGCAACCCACGATGTCTCGGCCCGAAAACAGAGTGTCTACAACAGAACCACGACGTCCTACGACGTAATACATGTACTGACTTTGCTTGGCCATTCAGAGTGGGACGTGATAGAAAGCATTGCGCTCATTGGGTTAGAAGTTTACAACACAGTATTGTGCTTTTGTTTATGAATCCCTCGTGAAAAACATAGACAAGTTAAGATTGTCATCAGTTCTGGGTCATGATTCTGCCCAAAAGGGAAAACCTGAGTAAAAAAAATCCACACGTACACTACTGGGGCGATTATTTTTTGTTCTTCTTCGTTCTGCAGACTGCAGACTTAAAACACCACCTCGCTAACATACTGGAGTATGTAAACACTGCGCAATATGGATCTGCTTTAACAAATATTCGCGAGCATTCTGTTATAATCCTTTCCGAATATATATACGACAATAAAAAGATGTGGTGCCATGTGAAAACACACAAAAGCCTAGGTTACTTCTTTTTGTGCATTTTATCCCTTTGAATATATTAAATCTATTGCATGTACTATTATCTTTATTGAACTATTAATGTTAAGCGCCTAAAGTTTGTATTGATTTTGGGGTATTAGCGATATCTTACAAATGAAAACTATCGTTATTACTATTAGTAATAAATGGGAGAGCGTGGATTAAACTCTTCAAGCCACGTTTAGGCCAGGCTTAAATGACTCAGAAATTTTCGTCAGACCTTTCAATCTGTAATTCTTTTTAACTTCCCTCCTCCTCTTTTCATCTTTCAAAACGAGAATAATTTAATATTATTATTTTTGAGCCGCGCTCAATACATTTTAAATATCCGTCTGAAAAAAATCTGTTTTTTATTTAAAGCAGCGCAAAACCTGCATCTGTAAAAAAAAACAAGTAAAAAAAGTTAAGATTCCATTCTAAAAATCGAAGTCGGCACATCTGGAAGTGACACATCGAAAGATTAGTTTAAAAATCTCAATAAAATGAACGATTTTAAATACTTGAAGTTGCACGTCTCGCTTGCAGATTTACATCTTTGAGCCGCAGTTTAGCACCGTGTGGAGGTGACATTATACAAATCTCCTTTTTAAGCAACATACAATAATAATAATAATAATAATAATAATAATAATAATAATAATGATAATAATAACATGTATAATAATTTAGACTAGACTTTTTGTTCTTCCAATATCTAAGAACTCTAAGCCGGAGCCCAATGGGAGTATCGTTTTCATGTTTTCTGTGCGCTGCGTTTAATCCCTCAATAAACACAGGCGATTGGTATTATCCGTCGTCATAGAGCATCTTAATGGTAAGTTCCACAAAACTCCTACGGTACTGAGAGAGAGAGAGAGAGGAGAGGAGATTAGCACAGAACGGAAAACGGATACAGAAGGATAGAGAAGATGAGTAAGTGCTTTCCCGCTGTTGAACCCTACTCAGACAAAGTTTTATGTTTGTTACAGGATTCTATCACCTTTAAAAAAGACAACTGTTGTGTTTAAATCTAGCATTTCGATTTTTTGTTTTGCTTTTCGTTCTGGTAGAACCCCTTCAAATATTCACTCTAAGATTAAAATTCTTTTCCAATATTAAAGTGCGTTCAAGACAAAAAAGCCGCCCATAGTATTAATATTAAGAGTCAACATAATAGTCGTCTTGTCTTTGTTTTTTTGTTTTTAAGTTTCATAGCTTAAATATTATGGAATTTTTTTCAATCTTTTATTTTCTGTTTACTCTGAGACCAGACAAACCATAACGACAAGAGGAAAAAAAAAGATGCTGTGCGTAGAGAGGGTTGATCTGAAGGTAAACCTATGGCTTGTGGAACAGGGTGTTGCAGGGTTTAATTCCCATACAGGCCTCTCCTCTGTTTGCTCACAAGATTCATGTCTGAACTATCTGACTTTAGACAATATTGCACCTTATTATGGAGCTAGATGGATGAGAAGTTTGCCCTTGCTATAATTCATACGGTGTATTAGTTACTATTATAATCAATCGAAGTTGCTTTTTTATCTTTCACCCTCTTTGTACTTTCCCCATAGTACATTCTGCGCATTATCTCTCTCTCTCTCTCTCTCTCTCTCTCTCTCTCTCTCTCTCCCTCATTATATCTATCTATCTGTCTGTCCCCATTTTTCATTGACCGTCTTATCATTTCATTCTGCTCCTTCTCTTCCTACTGCTATCTATCACCCAAATCCGTTCACACCGTTCCCCCGTCTTTTCATCGCTCTATAGTACATAATTTATTATTGTATTTACTTCTTCATCTATAGAAGCCCACCGCAGCCGCTAACTGCACTAATTTGACATCTCTTGAACGTTCTTATAATTTAAGTTCTCTGTAACTTAATATACTGTTACTCACACATCAATCTCAACACCCCCCCCTCCCACCTTCCACCCAGGCACACAGGCGGCCACACACTCCTATTGGAATCATGGGAGCATTTGTAACCGTCTAAAGCCTACCATGTCACCGACACACTCCAAACTACATCAATAAAACTCAATTTCGAGTTGAAAGGTTTCACTCATCACTACACATGCATGGATACTTGAGAAGAGAAGAGTGGAGAAATCGGTATTCTAGGTGGAGAATATTGTAGCCAGAAATAGCCGGAGTGGTCGAGAGTGGGGTCAGGTCTTATAAAATTGATAAGATTTTTTAAAAATCTGTTATTTTTTTCTGACTGTGAAATTATTTTCTAATTATGTTGAGGTTTTTCATCACGCTGAGACGTTTTTATTAGCTATCGCGTCTCTTCGTCTCCTGCCATGCCCCCCTCCGTGCGATTTTTAAGAGACTATGAGAAAAAAATTGAAAGGGAACGTTGGAAGGGCAGGAGTATGAACGGAACTTTATAAATTGACCAGATTCCAAGTTTTGTGTTTTTTCACTTCTGGTATTGACAATTTTATGATTCTTGAAACTTTACTCTGCTTTCATCTCCGCTCTTCTTGTTCTCTTTGTGCCATTTTGTGTAGCCTTTATTCTACATTCGAGAGATGTACTATGATATCAATTGCTTTTAGGGCACGGATTTAAAACAGAATAAAATTGTTGGACTGTCGGGAACATGAATCGGATTAAAACGCAGTGATGAAAATATTAAAGCTTCATTTTTTTCTTCTTCTTGTACTAACGGTTTTTTTTTAGTGAAGTTTTATCTTTTATGACTGCGCTTTGATTTATTCTAACCTAAACACTCTTATTCAAGGCATGAAAATTACTTGTTTGACAGATTTTTAATAAAACTTCAAAATTCAAGACGAGATGCTATTAAATGCATCATGTTTAAAGTTTAAGTTATTTTATTTCAAGAACTGATGTTTCTCTACCTCAATTTGAAAGCAATAAACGACTTCATGCTCATCTCATTACCCATTTTGAAAAAAAGGAACCAGATTTTCGTAGTGATATTAGAGATGCATGTATCTCTATGAAACCAATGTTGCCATGTTTGCAAAAAAATGTGAGGCCTCAGCAGATAAATGAAGAGTTTACATAAGAGACAGCGAGAGTAAATAAGCAGCAAATGCCTGAAACTGGTGGTGTCTACGAGGTCATGCAAGACAGTTCATTTACAAGACAACCTAGAAAAATCAAGCACAGGTCGCATATCTCGGTCCTTATGATCTTGTTGCGAGTAATTCTTTATAAAAATAAAGAGACAAACTATTGTTCTAGGTAAGATAACATAACCCGACATAAATATCTTTTCATGTAGCACACCATTTTTTCCTCTTTTTAAAAAGAAACACACAAAATATAAACAAAATTAGGATTCAGAATGGTCTTACACTTACATAGAAAAGGCGAAAGCTTGTAAACACCCTAATAAAATACTAGGTTGCTAGCTTGATTATAGCTTAAAAATTATACAAAACTCTGAGATCTTAATAAAACAATACCTGATACAATGCACGCAGATTGATGTTTTATGCCTAAGCAGCACCGCTATGATGAAGAATATTCTGTATTTTTAAGATACACAAGACGTAAAAATAATTTCAGTTTACATATTATCATCTTTCTTTGGTTAAAAATTTAACCACACCATTTCCACGCACCATAATTATTATCTTATTTAAAACATCAGAATATTCCGTTCGGAACTAAACCGATCTTTTCTGCTGAAAGATATCACTGTCGAAAAACCGTCTGGTCTCGCACGAGTGTAAAAACATTATGTCCTGGATATAGATTGAACATCCTCTAAATCACACAGCTAGAGAGAAAACATAGAGCGGGAAAACTCAAGTGTTTCGACACAGAGAAACCCCACACCATTAAGCCTTACATCGTACTCACTTTCTCTCTATGCCTCTCCCTCTCTCTCTGTCTCTCTTACTCAAGCATAAGTTGTGTCAACGTGTCGTCTCTCCTTCTTTGGTAATTATCCCTACCCTTCACACCCTCTCTCTCTCTCTCTCTCTCTCTCTCTCTCTCTCTCTCTCTTCCCACGCACATATATTCCTTTATCACTGAAATGTTTTCTCCTTTCTCTGTGTGTGTTTCCATTCCTTCCCATGTCTCTCTCTCTTTCCTATTTTCTGACGCACATTTTTATTTCTTGCCACTTTTTCAATACCCACTAGAATCTGTTTGCTTTGTTTTGGTACCACACTTTAAATTTTACTGACTTTCCTGTTTTTGTATGTCACCGTCTCTGTCTTTTTTAAGTTGAGCATTTTTTTTCAATTAAGAAAAAAATATACATGAAAAGCAAACCAATTTATTGTTATCATTGTAGATTTGTACTGTTTTCTTTTATTGTTCTGTTTTAACATAGTGATACATGTTGAGTGTTCTCTTTGATTATCTGTCATTTTCTTTGTATTTAACACTCTATCTTTGTCTGTCAATATTTGTTTGTAAATCTCTATCTCTGCCTTTCTATGGAACTATCTATCTCTGTCTCTCTATCTTCTTTCTCCTTCATTATGCACCACCCCTGCCTATTATATAGACTCTTTTGGCTACCTCTCCGTCTCTCTCTCTCTCTCTCTCTCTCTCTCTCTCTCTCTCTCTTTCCCAATCCCAACCCACAATCAGTTTTAACAAATGTGTCTCCTCAGATTTTTAAAAGTATTTCATTTGCGCGACAGTATCGTGTTCATGGAATAAAATGACGAGCTATATTACTCCATTCATTTTTTGTCTCATTTGTTCTACTCAGTATATTTTAGCCATGAACAACCAACATTTTATTTATGTTCTCTAATGTATCAGATTTAATTCTGTCGTGGAGCAGCGTGTTTCAGTAGTTAGCGCGTCGGACTTGTGATCCGGCGGTCTCGGATTCGATTCCCAACCACGATGCATGATGTAGCTGCCTTAGGAAAGCAGTCTATCCACATTTTCCTCAGTCCACCCTCCTGTAAAATGGTTACTGGCTATAAGCAGTGCTTAAAATTTGTAGAATGTTAGTATTTGAGCGCCTAACAGGCAGCTGTGCTGTAATGCTCTGAAATATGAGTTGAATTTGGTTTTGTGTGTATTGACATGCTGGGGGAAATATGTGAAGTCTTAAGACTGCCTTTGGTGGTGGAAGATTATAATCTATATTTTTTTCATATAGTTTAAATTTTAGTTTTAAAGCCTACATTATTTTTGCACAAAATTATTGCCTGGTTGAAACCAAAGACATTAATTTAAGGATTAAAAATGTGTTCTCTTTCTCATTGCCATAGATCACTGCATCAGTTTGAAGTAGACACACTCACGTTGAGCTCATATTCTATGAAAACGAGGTGCTCAATTCCTACCTTTGACACAACGGAAGATGTGCAAACATTGATTTTATTGTCATGTCTAATGAGGAAGAAGCTTGGTCCACGCCCAGAGTAGAGCTAATTACATGGGTGCAGTGTAGCATTGACTCATGTTAGATTGTTTGAACCACTTAACTTCCGTGAAAAAAAAAAACACCCTTTATTCAGGATGCTTGCTCTTTTCCGTCTGGCTATCAATTTGCGTGGGATCAGACTGATGTTGTAATCTTAATTATTTCACGTTAAGCTGTTTTGCAGCCAGTTGCTGGATTCACTAGATGAGAGTCCCACGACCGATACCGATCACATTTTATGTTAACAGAATGCGACTTGCGGCGGTTAACAAAGAAAATGCAAACTTAAAGGGCTAATCAACTAGACTGAGGCTGATGCAGCCTGTTATTTACCGTCTCGATATTCTCATAACGTGACTCCAGGCGGAGTTTTAAGTTTCCAGTTTCTTTTTTCTCTACTGGTGGGTTTATTTTTCAACGAGACCGAATCGTATTATTTACTCTCTGTCGATTTCTCGCTGGAAATTGTGTATGCGTTGGTTGTTAATAATTTTTAGAAGGTGTTTTTAGCCTATGTCATGTTTATCTCAATGATTTTTTTTAGAACTAGAGATTAAATTCGTTAATAGGATTTCAAATTTGCCATATAAAGGCACATTCACCAAAGTTTTGTCAATCAAAAGGAAACTGTTTCATTTAAAACATCCTCTACAATATTTTAACTGTGTCTAGCAAGACCTTTTAATACATGTACCAACACTGCCCTCAGTACAATACATTGGATGCTCTCACATTGTAACTGGCTACTGTTTCGGATTGGGCCGCCGCTGCGGTTGTTCTCCTATCACGTCTTTCAATATACACACAAGTACATTGTTCTCCTGCCTGCTTCTCTTCTATGTAAGCAAAATTTGTTCTACATTATATGAATCTAGGATAGATACCTACAATAATGTCTATCGCTAATTAGACATGCAAACGGCGGGACCAAAAAAATAAAAAAAACGTTTAGATAAAATCTTGTTTACACTTGTTTCACTTGTATTTTATTGTAACCAGTTTCCTGTTTCAGGACTAATCAATACTAAAAATATGAAATATTCAGTGGTATAGAGGAAATTATTAAAAAACAGAGGCTCAATTGAAACATAAGACAAGAGTAATTATTACTTGAGGGAATATAATTGCTGTCACCAACAACAAAATGTTATCGATCTCGAATCTCTACCAGACGGGTTGAGCAATTTTTACAATCCCTCAAGTTAAGTGAAAAATAGAAATTGCTAAAAGTGCTAGTTGATTTTTTAAGATAATAGAAGCCCTGCACATCAGTTGGATGTCACTATTTTTACTTAACAAAGCGTTTTGGTTTGAACAATCCATTTTTCCTGATCTTCCAACAGTAAAGATAGCATTGAATAACTTAAATTTTTTTTGCAAAAAAAAAATATCTAAGATAGTTATGCTTTTCAATACAACCTAGAGATGAACAAAGATTAAGCAAATCGTCTTTTAAAACTCGTTTCCTTATGTTTTAAATGTCCGATATCCGGCTGAGTTAGCGTGTCGCAAGACAGACTACCTACTGTTCAATAACTGTAATGCTCTTGGAGCTTCTCGGCTGATCAGCTGATCAGGCATCTCCTAGACATTTAACAGACCATTGAAAAGGTGTACAACAAGTACGGAATAAGCTGCAAAGGAAATGGCACAATAAACTAAGACGAAGAAAGTATTAAGTAATTTTCTGTATACTGACAAAAAAAATAAGAGGAAAAAAGGCCAAAAAAATAATAAAAACATGGAAAACAGATTTACTTGCGAATTGCAAAGTAAAATAGAAGGATGGTTGAATTGTTATATCCTGGTATGAACCTTAACAGCCAGACCGACAGATAAACAAATAAAGAAGGGCGACATGGCTCGCGCTAGATAATTCAACTGAGTTGGTGAAAAACCGATAGGTTTAATGAAAACAGAAAGACAGGCAGAGAGGAAAACAAACATAAAGACAAGTGAACAGACTATAGACGAACAAATAATGCAACTGATAGTCATAAATACAAGCAGGTACACAGATAGGCGAACAAACAAGTAACCCGTTAGCGTAGCAACCCGTTAGACAGAATGGAGAAGCGTTTAACGCATTTTAACAACCTTGCGCAGATGAAGCAATTCATTACCAGGTAGGCCTAGTTTCGAAGCGGGCGACATCGCGATGATTTGTATCGATCGTGTCTAGTTGTTCCGTGTCCTAGAACGATAGGCTCCGAATAGTCACCAGGACAAGATTACCAGCCATGTAAGTGATGGTGTGGTCTAGAGGACTAGAGGGAGACGTGGTGGCGAATAGGCCGCTGGCCGTGAGTCCCGTACTGGTAGCAAAGTCTGGGGTGGTAGTGTGTGAGATAGATAGAAAGATAGACAGACAGAGATAGTGAGAGGAAAAGATAAAGAAGAAAGAGAAAAAAAAAAAGAGCGAAAGGGAGAGGATGAAAAGAAGAGCAACGACATAGAGATAAGAAAAGCGGCAAGATGAGAAATAAGTAGGGCGGAGAAGAAATAGATGGAATTGATACACAGAACGAGGCAGAAGCAGAACAAAATAGAAGAGAGAGAGAGACAGAGACAGAAAGACAGAGAAAAAGAGAGACAGAGACAGAGAAAAAGAGAGGGAGAGACAGACAAAGAAAAAGAGAGGGAGAGACAGACAGAGATGAAAAAACGGAAGCATACTTATTTGCAAATAGACATAATAACAAAAGGTCTCATAGAGGATAAATCCAAAAGAACAATTACAGGAGCAGGTGAAAATATAAGAAAAGATAGTTCGATAAACAGTAAAAGAAAGTGTTTTTGTTATACAATAAAGATATATAGATCTGCAAACAGCGACGGAGAGGTATAAACTAACCAACAACGACGCCTAAAGCCAGCAAGAGCACCAGCTGTTTTTGTATAGTTCCAACTGATTGCCCAACGATAAAGAAGCCAATTTGCTCTACTCCCAAGGGAGTCGCTATCAAGTAGTTTTTGTTTCTCTCACATTTTAACTTCAGCGAAGTCTATCTTGCTTTTTTCGTTTTTGTTTTGTTTTTTGCCCACTCTATAATTTTTCAAAAGCCCACGCGAGTTTTTTTTCTGCTCATTTGAATGTCTCGAAAATTCATTAACCATTCTGATTAATAACAAGGCTTTTCAGAAACACAGTCAAAAACACATATACAAACAAAACACCCTACAGCGACAACTAAATTCAAAACTATTTTGTATGGGACATTTTTACTTAAAAACTATTTAAAGTTCATAGTGGACGGAATTTTTTTTAACGTTATGCTAGGTGAATGCGAAAGAAAATTATGATAAACCCAACTGCTTACTCTTTTTTCAAAATCACGTCGGTTTTTGTTTCCTTATCAAACGAATATTATTTTCTGCTTAGAATGGATTCAGTCAGACGACGTTTCAGCGCTGGCAGCTTAGAATGAATAACATGAAGAAAACATCATAAAGGTGGAAAATAGTAGACGTTTTCAAATATTCGAGTCGATAAATCGTTTCGATTTTTTAAATTAACGAGTGTACGGTTTTAGTGTATATTTCCACAACTATAAGGAATGCTTACACATATCTAAATACTAAAATAAAGTACCGGCTGTATGCGGGTTTCAAATTAAAAAACTGGAATGAAAATATGTCAAAATTAAAAATATAAACTGCCCTCCACCCCCATCAAAAAACAGAGCAGACAAAAAAAAAAAACTCAATTAAAATTTAAAGTCGGGAAGAATTAAGTTTTGACCTTTCTCCAGTTTTCCATATATCCTACCTGCTATTTTTCATAAAGGTAAATGTCAAATATATCACACCACGTCCATGTCAACAATTATTATTTAATTTACCTTTCGAAACAAAAGAGGGGGCAGGCCTTTGTATACAGATTTTTTATGTATTTGTCCTGAATTACACGCTCATGAGAAACTGCGTTTTTAAGGCAAAGCAGTGATCATTTAGACAAAAAAAATCCCCTAGGCCTTATTCTTGGTTCTACAGAACAGACGAAGAGGAGGAATGAGACAAAAAAGCAAGAAAAAATGATATTAGTTCATGATAGATAGAGAGAAAGAAATGGAAGGGAGAATAAAGTCTAAAAGAGAAAGAGTGACAAAGAACGAAATAAAGGGAGGCAGAGAAAATAATTGAGAGAGGCAGAGTCAGAGAGAGAGTGATAGAAAGAGAGAGAAAAGAGAGAGAGAGAGAGAGTAATAGAAAGAGAGAGAAAATAAAGAGAGAGAGAGAGAGAGAGAGAGAGAGAGAGAGAGAGAAAGAGGTGGGGGCGAGCAAAAGACACATTGTTATGGCTGCATTTGCAATGGATAGAAACAGGCACCATTAACACGGCAACCTGAATTCCTAAACACTACGCTGTGCTGATCAAAAGATTCTAGACATTTATTTCAAATGCATTGCATGTAAGATTCTTTCAACATTCAGAAAAAAAAAGAAAAAAGTGAGTAGGGGAATATAAATATTGAAATAAGAAGGATGTTCCACGGCAGAAATTAAGTAGGAAACTCCATGTATTGATTTCATAGTCTTTCTTCCCTATCTGCTGGCGGATCAATGTGTCCGACTCACTGCCATTAAAACTACCCTGCGCTAGATTAGTATGCCTACACAAACACACACAAAATACCCTCAGAGACAAACTCTATGATAAACAAACACAGAGCATGGTGTGGTCTCTTAATCTCTCTGTATTTGGCTGTCTTATCACTTTGTGCTTTTAATGATAATATATCTTCATGGTATATTAACTGGCACGTAATATACTCAAGATGTGTGTATATTATTGTAAATGATTATATTTAAGTCTTTTCTCTCTCTATCTTTATCTCTCTCTCTCCCTGAATATCTATTATATTTTGCTTCCCGTACTACCCTCGCTTTGTTGCTCTTTCCGTCTCTCTTTCCTAGTTTTTTTTACCACCTCTTCTCTGTCTCTCCCTGTCTCTATCTGTATGTCTGTATCTCTCTGTCTCTCTGTCTATCTCTCTCTCTATCTCTCTCTATCTTCCCCTTTCTCTGACTTTCTCTCACAACTGCTACTGTCCAGAATGTTCTTATTCGGTACGTGTCCTGGGATGTTTTCCTTCTTTCATTTTTTATTCCAATATATTTTCTTGATTTCATGCACGGCCTCTCAGGATCTGCCTGATCATCTTTCTTCTTTGATATCTCCCTATTTTTTCATCAGAACTCATCCCCGCCCCCTTGCCAATTTCTTTATATTTATGCATCTATCTTTTTCTTTGTCTAAGCATTTAAACTATAGTTGTGATTTCGCCATTTCAATTTTCCAGGTCTCATATTTCCTCTTCGACCCGCTTGTCCCGTCCCTCTGTCTCACATTTCTGGCTTTCTCGATCTGTCACTACACACGCGCATACACTGTTTATGTTTCTCTCTCCCATTTACTTAAACTTACCTAAACTAGCCTCTCTACCTCTCGATTTTCTCGCCATATTTCACGCTTTCTTTTAGCTATACTGTCGTCTTCCACTTTCATTTTCTATCCATCTCTCTATCTCACGACCCCCTCTCTTCTTATCAAGTTATATTTATGTCTGACTCACTCTGACCTTCTCTCTCTCTCTCTCTCTCTCTCTCTCTCTCTCTCTCTACTTCTTATGTTCTGCCAATTTCACATTTTCTCACTACCACTTGTTTCCTCCCTTCTCTTGATAACACAAGCTATTCAAACCTCTTCACTCTATAATCGTGTTCAATCTCATCTTACCCTTCTCTTTTTCTCCCCACCGCTACTCCAAAACATGTATATCGATTTCATTCAGTTTTCTCAACACACTCGAGTGGCTACTTCGAGACGGAGAATCTCGGCCTGCGCTAAGAAAGTCATTTCACTTCCGATTTTTTGACTCGTTTTTCTTTTACATTTCTGTGATGGGGTTTGCTCGGCATGCACCTCAGTACCTGGGTCATTCTGATTACCGATAGTATCGGTTGTGTTAATGAAGCACGATTACTCAATTTCATCTATGAACTCCGATTCATTTTGATAGGATATGGTTTAAAAATTTTAAAGGGGTATGAACTTTTTTTAAAAACTGAAAATAGAGAAAGTAACAACATTTAGAAGATAAATATTTCGTAATCAATAGACACTCACTAATCAAGTCTTGCGGTGACCAGGTATTGATTTTTTAGCTGGCTTACAGTTTTATGATTTTAAGCCACACGCAAAAAAAAATTATAAAACCTTCAGTAGTAAGGTATCAACACCTATGCTGTTGCGTGCTTTCTGGGCCTTAAAATTTTATGTTTATGGGATTATTTCCAAGCTATAAAAGCATGTCGGAGCGTAAAAGGTAGATGATGCCCAGGTTACTAAGCACAGCTTGAAGGGTGATGACAATTCAAACAGACTGTCATTTTCAGTCGGAATGAAACTATCGCAGGTTTATATCGGCCAGATAATACAGTTATAGAAACGTGTCATTACACGCGGGTTAATAATGATTTTAAACAATTTTTAGAGAAATGAAAGAATGTATTGAAAGAGGAAAAAAAAGAGAGGGAGAGAGAGAGAGAGAGAGAGAGAGAGACAGTTAGAGAGCTGGAGAAAGAAAGAAAAGAGACAATCAGACAGACAGCAGTGTATTTTATTGTACAGAAATTGTAGTGGACAATTGTGTAGGTTTTAGAAAAAAAATTAAAAAAGAAAAGTTTTAGAAAAGAAACAGTGGTATTGAAGTTGTCGAAAAAAAAACAGTACTTCCTTTGCTGTAAAACTATTCCGGTTAAAAAAACAACAAACAACAAACATATAAATAAAGCCAATGGAGGTAGCGCTTGACCATATTCCAGCCTCGTCAGCTTTTCGGGACAGGCGAGACAATCCAGTATAGACAACTGTGACAGTCAGACATGGATTGTCTCCCTTTCCTGCCGCCAACAGACAGACAGACTGTCTCGAGATGTTAAAATATTACAAAAAAAAAAAAAAAAAAAAAAAAAAAAAAAAAAAAAAAAAAAAACCAAGACGATAATACCACTTCCAAAATTTTAATATAATTACTCTACGTTATTAAGTAGTGAAAATACATTACCAATGAAAAGAGCTTTACCTGAACGTAGTCAAAAATATTCTAAATTCTTTTGATAGTAATAAAAACAAGTATCCCGAAAACTGAAACTTTTAAAAATTGTATTTGTTGCATAAGAGCATTTTACAACTTCCGTAAAAAATATATTTTTTACATATATCGTAAACAGGGCAAAACAAAACTGTATTGCTCTGTTTGCAATATATTAATATGTGATATGTTAAAAAATGAAATCCATAATATACGTGCTTTATACAAACCTCAGCAAAGAGAGTTCTTTAAAACTGAATAACATGTACTAAACAAAGTGCCCTTTATACGAACGGTGAAAATGAATTATGAGGAACCAAGAGATATCTTTGACTATGTTTACACAAGTTAAACTAACAAGTGAAAAACAAACAAAAAAACTTTATGAGGTTCTATTACAAACCCTGCCATAATGTTGATAGCTTCGACCAAAGTCTAAATGTAGTTTTAGATATCCGTGTAAACTAGATGTACTATAGCTTCATTATCATTTATGTATATAAGTTGACCTACAGTTCCCATTCCCTCTGTTATTTATATGTTTCATAATTCTGCTTATCAAAGCGTAGGCCCTAAGCTTTTTACGTTCCGTTTTGTCAAATTCTAAACACAAAAATTTTTGTGAACGAGAACTCACTTAGATGCCTTCGAAATGAACTCCTCCCAAAAAGTGACACCTAAAAAGTTTGCATTTCTTTACTTTGCAATCCAACTTTCTAACACATATTCCCATATAAAATTTGCCTTGTTAAATACACAGTATTTTACCTTCCACAATGGATAGCATTCGAATCTAGGTCTAGACATTTGACGTCTATTCGTATTCTTTTTTGTCAGAAAGGAGCTCACATTGACATTAATTGATAAAAAAATATGTCTATGTAATTTTTAGTGACGTATGTCTGTAAAACGTATTTGTTTAACTCTGCGTTTTTTCGTAGCCAACGAGAAGATACTGACGGTTTGGACGTTATCGCCGTTATATAAAAAGAGCAAACTCTCTGAAAAATATTTTGATATTTATAATTAAGTAATAAAGTTTAATGCACACAACTTACTGCGTAACTTGACTCAAATAAACTTTTTGGTAGATTTAAATGCAAGACTTTTTATTGACACGTAAAAAAGACATAGTTATAAATTAACCCGAAAAAGATCTGGGGCTGCATGAACATTGGGAACAACTTAGCTCAACATTTTTGTGAACAAAGAGGAAAATCAAGGCAAGACGAAAAATAGAAAACATAAAAAAAAGAAAAGAATACAGATGTGTTTCCTGTTTGGCCATTAGCCATTCCATCCATAAAAGGCAAAGAGCTGTGGAACATTAGAAACTTTTTTTTTGTCCTGGGTGTTCTTTTCTCTCTCGCTTTCTCTCTATTTTTCACGTGTTCATGCTTTTTTCAAATTTTTATTTCATTAGCAACGACAGCATTCAAAATTTTGTTTTGTCGAACTTGCTGTTATAATTTTCTCCTCCACACATTTTAAAGCACTCGCTTAATAAGAGTTTATAGAACAAGAGCGCACCATCTTATAATCTCAGGAAAAGAAACAGTTTCTGTGAGTTTGATCAATAATGAAATTGAAATGCATCCTCCGTGGTTGCAATTCTTTGAGTATGTGTTTGTTTTTTTCTTTCTCTTTTTAATCTCTTTTACATTTTGTTTTTGTTCTGACGTGAGATACTTGTCTTGTCCAATCTTCATTCTTTTTTAAAATTACGTCAACATGCTTTACATTAGTCTTACATGCTTTTTTCTTTTACTCTCAGTCTTTTCTCTTTATTTTTTCAACCTTTATGCCCCTCAGCTTTTTGTGTATCAAATCTCAGAATTTGCTAGTCTCTCTCTCTCTCTCGCTCTTTCTTTCTCTCCCTCTCTTCTGTCTCTTTCTTCCTCTCCCTCTCTTCTATCACTGCTCTTTCCTAGCTCCTTTTCCTTCTTTGTCAAACTGCTGTTCCCAAATTTTTTTTTACCTATTTAGTGCATTAAATTTAAAATGTGTCCTATCACAATACCCTGTCTGTTGTTAAGAAGTCCGGTTTGTCCCTCTTCTTTTTCTTACCTGGAGAGCAGTCCTTTCTTTACATTGCCAAAGCTGATACAGGAAGTCCATTTCTTTGTGCGCTGCAGCTTCGACAAGGTCAAGGGTGACATTCCTTTATCTCTAGCGATCTGCGCATGACAATAGTCAACCGCTGCAGCCTCATTGGCTGCTTCTCGGAAGCTCCTGCAGCTCTGCGAAGCAACGCTATCCGATTGGTAGATGCTTGATTTGCGAAACTTCTTCATGCTGTGTTTTCTTTTCACTGATTTTGTTGTTCCTAAAAACACTTTGCTTTAGTCTTTAGTTTCACAAGAAAAAAAATTAGGTTCAAGTCAGAAAGTGCCACAGTTGGGACGATAGGTAACTATTTTTTCTCGCAATATTATGTTTGTTAGTTCATTTTTTTAAGCCACTTTAAAAAGAAACGAGCTTTTTTTTAAAATATAACTACATTTAAATAAAATTAACGGAGAACAAGTATTCCATTCTATAATTGAAAACTATTTATGGTGGGTCTGTTTGTTCATAAAGAGGTTTTTTCCAAGGCTTATTTGGTAAACGCAAAGTTTTATGCAGTTTACTACTTCATTCTAGTTTTAAAAACCGTTAACTAAAAAAACAAAAAAAACTTTTTGCCGGTATAACAAGTTGTCCGGCTTTGTAAATGAAAAAGAAAAACTCGTTATGCTTGACCGCAATCGCATTGATTAATGCGAAAAAAAAATTAACATTTTGCTCAACAATGCACTTGATAAGCGACGAATTTTTTTATTCACATCTAAAAACACAACGACAAAAGCCTGTTTATCACGCAAAAAAGTGACAATAATATATCTCCAGGTGTTAAACAAGTAGATCAACACCAACATTGCAAACCGCTAAATATATCTTAATAGCCGATATTTGAGATATAAACATTCATATCTCCATGTTGTAAAGAAGTAGATCAACATTCACACAAATGTCCCCTGAATTTAACTTAATAACTAACAGTTCAAATATTCTTTCATAAATAATTATTCACATCTCCATGTGTTAAAGAAGTAGATCAACACATACACTAAAGGCTCCTAAATATGGCTTAAAAGCGAACACTTGGAATGTAAACATTCAATTCAAAGTGGCACCACCTTGGTTCTTTCTCACACTATAAGAACTTTCCAGGCCTAAAACTTACCCCATGCTGCGAACAAGATTTTTACACTGTGAAAATGTGATAACAAAAGTCAATCTTAGGTTTCAAAAGGAAGGTATGAAAAGTTTTCTTTGTTTTCCTAACTTAATGACAGTAATTCTAGGTCTACCATATACAGAGACGATATGACATTACAGTCTGAAGTAATGATCGTAAAAGGAACAATTTTCCACATTTTGTAGAACTTTATTTGGGAAAAAAGTAGTGGGGGCAGTGAACTAGCTTTGATCCTCTACACTTGACAATATTGACAAACGGTGTGTTATAATTATTGTTTCATGAAACAGGTGTGATGAAAAAAAATATAGATATATAGTCTGTTACTTTAAAAAGTCTTTGGGATTTGCAAGTGGCCTACAATTAAAATAACAAACTTCTTTAAGTGGTTGCAGCCTACATAAAAACGCATCAAAACACTTAAAGACGAAAGGCTCTCACGCTGCCCTCACGGTTACTACAGACCGTTACTAACGTGTTGGCGGTGCAATATTTTTTTTGGTCTTGTAATTAAGATCTTGAAACTATCTAAGTTAACTTTGGACAATGTATAACCTGATCGTAAAGTCAGTTGCTACGGCCTCTATGGTTTTTAAGGTCTATTAGTACGGCCTATAAAGGCTCTAAGGTATGATAGTACGACCTCTAAGGTCTCTAGGGTGTGTTAGTATGACTTCTAAGGTCTCTAGGGTGTGTTACTATAGCCTCTAAGGTCTCTAAGGTATGTTAGTACGACCTCTACGGTCTCTAGGGTGTGTTACCATAGCCTCTAAGGTCTCTAGGGTGTGTTGCCATAGCCTCTAAGGTCTCTAGGGTGTGTTAGTACGACCTCTAAGGTCTCTAGGGTGTGTTATTATAGCCTCTAAGGTCTCTATGGTGTGTTAGTACGACCTCTAAGGTCTCTAGGGTGTGTTACCATAGCCTCTAAGGTCTCTAGGGTGTGTTACCATAGCCTCTAAGGTCTCCAGGGTATGTTAGTACAGCCTCTACGGGCTCTAGGGTATGTTAGTACGACCTTTAAGGTCTCTGGAGTGTATTACCATAGCCTCTAAGTGCTCTAGGGTATGTTCATACACCCTCTACCGCCTCTAAGGGCTCTATTTAACTTCTGCAAAGACGATGACTATAGAAATCGTAGGAACTATGCGGGTAGCATTCGAATCCCTACAATATGAAATACGGAGGTCGATTTTTGGGTGTTTTTTATCATTGATCGTACGGTCTTACCATTATAG
>BMAT01013455.1:96384-109139 GCA_019649035.1 Elysia marginata | reverse complement strand
TTTCAAATCACACTAAAATGATGTAAGAGGATATTTAGAATGGTCTGTGATCCCTGCAAGTAATTATGCTTTTTAAATTTACCTGAAAATCACGGTGCCTATCCAAGTTTTTTTTCCTTCATTTTAAATCTATTTTTGGTTTTACAAATAACGTTTAAATACGTTCATGAAATAACGCGTTGCGGCGGTGCTAATTTTTTTAACGATTAAAGATAACAGTGAGAAACGCTAATTCGAACAATGGTAGATTTTATGAATAGTTTTTATTTCATCATGCCCTATGCGTCATCGCTAATGTAAAATTTTAAGCTAAATACATGCAGTTGGGAAAACAATAGACTCTATGAATGAAAATGTTCACCAATGTTCGTATTCTAGATTTTGGATAGGGCTCTAGGCTTGCTGACAAGGATAAACTTAAAAGTAGATGAAGACGTAGATTAATATTAATTTTTTTCTTTGAAATGGGTGGGCGTGAATTATTGTCAAGCTTCAAGCCGTGATTTTTATTGTCTGTTCAAATGTCAAACTAAGCAAAAAGCTTAATGACCAAATGAATAGAATATATAATTTTTTTTACAAATACGTTAGTTTGTTTGCTGGCATATTTACCTTACATCATTCATGTAATGGCATTTATAGATACTCTTAAAGCTTTATCTAAAGGCCCGCATCTATCTAGATCTAGATCTAGGTGAAGAAGAGGAAGAAATCTACAGAGTGATTGATCGAGAGACAAAATGGAGAGTCAGAGAGAAAAAAGGAAGAAAGAGAGCGAGAAAAAGAGTGGGGGAGAAACGCTTACGTTTGCATTAAAACAGAGAAATATACTCATTAAAAGGGGTGATTCAGGCAAGGAGACACTATAATGAAAAGCACAAGAAAGAGACAGCAATAAGCATTTTTTTCATACCTTCCACACTAGAATAGGGGGGACTAGGGTGGAAATACTTAGAGATTCCGAGGGGTAGGGGGCGGTCTAAAATGGAGTGGGATGAGACTGAAAGAAAAATAGACAGAGAGTTCAAGAAGGTAGCAGAAAGAGATCAGAGAAGGGAGAATTAAAGTTGGTGGTTTTAAGTTTGATAAAGTAAGTGATATCGACTATTATAATGTTCCTAATGAATTATCGATGTGACGCACGGGTAGCCACAACAGGTTTATTTAATTACAACATTCTTTCTAAACATTTTTTGTGAATTATAAAGACGTAAAAAAGGGGATTCTCCATTATTTATCTAAGCCATTTAAAATCCAATAATATCTTCGTTTGAACATGATAGGCTCTCTAAAGCTACTGGGAGGACCTTTGCGCGTCTTTTTGTCTGAAGACAGTGGTGCTTTCTTTTAACTAAGTGTAATCAGCGAAATAAACTTTACAAGGTTCTAATAAAGCATAGTGCTTAATACACGGCGATGTCAAACATTAGGACTGTTAGAAACCTACATACTTTCTTTTCTATTTTCATGGTAGAGTTAAACTAAGATAAATTGACCTAAATTGCAGCAACCAATTCAATTTTCTGAAAGACAAATAAAGCTAGAGAAAGGGCGTGTTGGATAACTAAGAGTTTGGCTCAAGAGATTCTGATCTGCACAAGTGCAACAGTGTCGAAGCTAACGATCATCAAAAATTAAACTAAAAACAAAGTAAAATCTTACCCTACAACATAGTTATGTAAGTTTCTGCATGAGATTTAAGCCAAAAGCTTTGCTTTGCATTCAATTAGAAATTGAAAAGATAACGAAAATTAACAAGTCGAGGAAATGAAAGATTAACTCCGAGAAAGAAGAAGATAAGGTAAAGAGAGGAGGGGTTTACAAGCACATAACTTGGATTTGTACCGGCGATATAATTGGTCATAAGGTTACAAAGGCAACAGCAAGTTTCTTTTTTACAATTACCTCGTCATGTGGCCTCAACAACAGCTTTATCGCAGCTATTCTTCCCTTCTGCCTACTATTTTCTCCGATGTACCCCTCCTCCACTCCTTTTTTAACTTTATTTAACCCATCCCCACCCCCACCCCCACACACACACCCCGCGATATTCTTAGCCGAACGTTAACATGTGCTTGTCGAAAATAATTTGATGCCTTAATACTTCTCGCTGTTTTCGCAACTTCAAACACACAGTAACATACCCTTAATTAAGATAAGAACGCGTTATAGTTTAATATGCCTGAATTGGCTTTATTCCTACCGAGCCTTAACTTTTAAGAAACCCTCATTATAAAGGAATCACGGCAAGATAAGACAAATTTAAACACATCACCAGTGGCGCATCTGGATTTTCCCGCTACATCGCTCAAATTCATTACGGCAGGTAGCGTGAAACTATTCTAGAGTTCAGATTCTTGTAGCTAGCTAAGTTGGATACTGATAGTTGTAAGCTTGCAAAGTACCAACGTTTTTGTTCTGTCTTAAAAATCTGATATAATCGGTTTTATAACGGAACTTTTAAGTGTACATTAAAGCTAAGAAACTTCTACTCCGCCTTCTTAATAAATTTGCAGAAAAAAAAAAAAACTACTCTTTTGTCTCTAGGAAGAGTCCTTACTAAATTCTGAACACAGTATAGAGGGCACACTTAATATTTAGTCAGGTTTTGGTTATAGCCTACTGTGATTAGGCTGTGTAAAAGATTACTTAAAGTAATCCAATCCTAACAGAAAAAACGTACACAAAATAATTCTGGTCTTATAAGGGTTAAGACCTATAAGGATCCTACTACTTCTACTACTACTACTACTACTACTACTACTACTACTACTACTACTACTACTACTGCTACTACTACTACTATTACTACTTCTTCTTCTTCTACTGTCGCTGCTTTTACTACTACTGCTACTCTTAGTCTACTACTACTACTACTACTACTACTACTACTACTACTACTACTACTACTACTACTACTACTACTACTACTGCTGCTGCTACTACTGATACCAGTACTAATGCTGCTACAGTACTGCTACCACAATTACTACTAACACTACCAGCACCAGCACAACCACCAACACTATTACTTTTACTACTACTACTACTGCTACTACTACAACTACTATTACTACTACTACTACTACTACTACTAATGATAATAATAATAATAATAATAATAATATAATAAGTACATATATAATTAAATACATGAATAAATAAATTATAAAGAAAACAGTGTTCTGTGTAGGCTAGCGGTCAACGAATTAAAACTTTCTCAAAAATTCACATAAGTTCCTCCTAGTAAATATAACAATACAAAATCGTCGATACAAAAAAACATGTAGGTTTTTTAACAACTATTTCCACCATGTATAAATATTGTCACAAATCTTTGTCAACATGATACTTTATGAAATGAAATGCACACACTGCGCGATGTCCTATACTTATACCTAGATACTGAAACGAACTTATCAGCAATGCAAGTGCAAGATGTAAATAATTAATAATAACATTCCCTGACTGATATTGCAAATCTAATAGTAGAGAATCAGTTCTCTTCCCCTCGGTGTGATGTGAGTGCCAGCGACGATAGCCCTGGTCTGGCCCAGGACAAGGTTATATGGACTTCCGCCATCACAATAACAAAAAACAATGAATGAGTCATGGCGGTATTTGCACGCCTAGAATTTAGTGTTATACACAGAGTCTATCTAATATTGCAACAACGCACATAGTTTGTAACAATAAAGCTATACAACTGAGGCAAACCCAGGCCTCAAGAATTTCACAGACGACTTGAGCGAAAACAGAGTTCTCTCTTCTAAGTATCCAAAAACACGTTGGTGTTATACCCCTTTTTACGATTCAATTTCAAATGAAGGAAAATGAAAATAAACACATCACAGGCATGTATAAAATTAGGGTAAGCACGTCCTATTTAAGCGCCTTCTGCTATTAACTAAATGGACATCGCACTGTAAACTCCGAAGCTTATAAACCTTCTGCTATTAACCAAATGGACATCGCACTGTAAACTCCAAAGCTTATATTTAAAAAGAAAGGCACAAATGTGGCAATTTATTTTGCCCTTGATGATAATATCTGCATAACTGTAATCTATTCGGTGCGCCGCATTACTTTAGGGATATCTGATTACAAATGAACACTTGTTTACTTCCATATTAAGCAGAAATAAAAAATCAACTTTTTCTCTTCCACGAGTAATCCTTTATGATCTTTTTTGCACACCTAAACTCAATAACAATTTTGGTAACACATTATTCAGTCTTGTTACTTTTTTCATTTCATTGAAGTTGTCTTTGATATGTCTATCTACCTATCTATCTATCTATCTATCTATCTATCTATCTATCTATCTATCTATCTATCTATCTATCTATCAGCCTGGCAATCAATTCGCCAGAAAGAGATTTTGAATTAGTAATATTAGAGAGAGAGAGTGACAGAGTGAGCGACGGGATAACAATCACACCAGATGGGTGGCTGCTCACTGAGTGACTGTAACCTTTATACTTCTGTCATTCACGCACTAACCGGCTAGGCCTAGATACTAGATCTCGACATCGCCCTCACTTCACTACCACTCACATCCAGTATCTGGTCGTGCCAGGTCGGGTGCCAGGTCGGACATGAGGCGAGAGGAACTAGGCCACGGAACTCCAGGCGCGCGAGGCAGCGGTGAAATTGATACAATCTGCACTTTTCTGTTGCCGCTGTTATTATTTTTATTTCATGACGCTAAATCGATCTGTGTTCTGATAGTATTTGCTGAGTATGCGGATGACAGAGCTTTATCGTTGCGGGTGTCAAAGCGGTGAAAACTTCACAGTTTAAATCTTTTGGGAATTAAGAAAATCATGGAATCCAGAGGATTTTAATTACAGGCCTTTCGTATTGGATTTTTATGTTAATCCCTCCCTCCCACTTCGCTATAATATTGTATACAAGCAAAAACGAAACAAAAACAATTATGGAACAAGACACCTTTGTGTTTGCGCTTTAGGGTTGGAGCTTTATGAAGAAACTCTTCATGATGAGCCTCTAGTGTAATACTTTGGAGAAGTCATAGTCATAGAGATAACACGCAAAGCCTTCTTTCGGTCACTATCTCTTATATAAAAAGCGTTCGATTGGACTCCAATCAATATCTCCTCCGTAACCATAGAACCGATTTAGATGCGGTTTTCACTGAAGTTCATGAAAAAAATTACATTGTGTTTTAGTTTGGTGTAGGATCATGCACATTTTCCGCAACTAGGAGAACTCTCGACCTAAAGTTATTTGGTTCGTAATCCTCGTCGGTCACTCTTTTCGTTTCTACCGCAACTATGAGAACTCTCGGTCTAAATTTATTTGTTTCGTAATCCTCACGCGTTACTCTTTTCATTTCTACTTGAGAATCTTCATCTTCTAGATCTAGAAATCACAGAAGCCCGCAATCACTCGCCGTTACACTCTCACCTTTCCTCATCAAAATGCCTAAGAGAAGTAAAGCGCTGTCGTCTCACTGCCGTTTGAATGGGATCGGTGACTCTCATATTAGGATCGTTTTTTCCGCAAAAATTCTTAATCGATCGGATGCCACGTTTTCACCTTTACCTAAAATTAATACTTCCACTATCTTTGCTGAAAACCGCGAAATTCGCAGGCATATCACTAGTCATTTATAAATCTCAAACCTATAGAATATCGAGTTATCAGACTCCGGTTATGGTGGTTCCTGGCTTTCTGTTGCATAATTATAGATCTTGCGTCACCAATGAGAATGGCTGCGGTTAGCAATTTAGGAAATCCAATAAAAAAAAGTATTTATAATCCATTCGTAAGCTACTTAAACAATATTAGTTATCCGATGGCTCCACGAACGTGACTACCGTTGCAAGTATTATTACAATAAAACAACTTTCTAGACTTAGATCTATATCTAGTTGTCGGCACACGTGTAAGTTACGATAAAGCCGAGAAAATTCACAACGCCACCTAAAAACCAATGTAACACTTAATGCATTTGTCGTGCACACACTGGAGTCGTATTAAAAACATCCGGGTTGTTTTTAAGTCATTACGATAGCAGGTATTAAATTCTTGATGCGAGATAATTAGAGTGGATCTAGATCAATTACGCGCTCACACATAAAACTGGAAAATGCACAGAACTCATTCAATTCAGACTGTAAGCTCGCACGCACTAGAATAGATCCTGCATTAATAACATCCAGGTCGCTGCTTCAAGTTCAAGAGGTAACTAATTGACTGTGTGGTTTACTCTTATTATCCCAGAGCGAGAGAATAAGGTGTTTTTTTTATGTCGTTGGAGCAGGTGGTTAAGGCGATTAAGTAAAACTGACTTGTTACCGCCTGACGAGTCTCGATAAAGATTCTGGTCTTAGTGGCATACCGCACGCCAGGAAAGCGCTCTGTTGATCTTTATCTGTATCAACAAGTCAGTCGATAGTAACATTTAAGCTTTTCTTAGTGCAAGAATGGAGTCATGCCAGATTGGTGCCCGTTCAACGCCTGCTGCCTGCTGCCTGCCTGGGGCATTTAGAGAAGTCTTGATTGAGCGAAGTGGTAGCAGGGTGAGAGAGTGAGAGAGAATGAGAGAGAGTAATAAAAATAATGAGAGAGAGAGAGCGGTGAAAGAAATGCTGGAGTAAAAAGAAGTAGAGAAAGGCAAGTGGCAAAAATATTACCTGTGGATAGAGAGAGGCTAGGAAGGAAAGCTGGGAGAATAAGACGAATTTTTGCATTTAAAGAGAGAAAGACAAGAAAAGAAGACAGAGAACCAGTGATAAGTCTAATGACAAAGGAAAGGTGAAATAAAAGGAAGAGGGTTTAAAAATGTAACTGGGAAAAGAGAATATATATTAAAAAAAACAACAAAAACAGCATACGACACACACACACAGACAAAAAACAGATAAATATATTGAAACACAGTAAGTGTAAGAGACAGAGAAGTTTAAGAGAAAGAGAGAGAGGGAGAGAATGAGAGAGATACAGAGAGAGAGAAGTAAGAATGATAATTATTGTTAATAAATTTCTTTACTAATCATGGGTTGCGGGAAAAGAAAACAGGAGCGTCTTCAATAATTGGGAAGAAAACGAGAATATTTTTTTAAAAGGGACCAAAAAGCAACCAAAATTGAAAACGCGACAGATTCATTGAGCGGCAGAAAAAATATGTAGAAATAAATTCTGTTACAGGTCAACGGCTACTGTGGGTAAGTCCGGCCCCACATAACTGTGGAATTTTTTAAATACAAGGATATGAAAAAAGTGAAAAAGGTGTCATTTAAAAATTGTTTTTTGTTATTTCATATATGATTAGTAGAATCTTTTCCTCTCACTCTTTCCAACTATGTCTTTCTTTCTCTGTTGAAACAAACGGAAACTCTTCAATTTTTCTCCAGTCATTTTTCTCCATCCATCTTTCAGTCCCTACCTGTATACCTCTTTATCTACATATGTCTATATCAACTCACCTACCTACCCACCAATCTATCTATTTCCTGTTTACCTTCCGTCCTTCTTATTTAGCTCTTTCTCCTACTAATTATCATCTCTATAACTTTATCTCTTTGTCTTTTTATTTATTTGTCTATCATTCAATCTCTTTTTTTAAATTTTTTTCTATCTTTTCCCTCTGTCGATCTCTTTTTAACCATCTATCTATTATCAATATGTCTCACCACCTATCGACCTGCCTATGTATTCATCTATCTATTTATTGTGCTTCGTGCTCAGCTGCACACTTTAGTAGACATGTTAGGAAGGAAATACATCTATGTATTTACGTTCGTAAGAATCCAGCTTTTGTACAATAGAAGAAAAAAAAAGAAAGTGCTCAGCATATCTATCTATCTTTACCTCCGTCCCCCCCCCCCTGAACGCACCCAATCAGCAGACACCGTCTTCCTATCACCATCCAATTTATCACACCCGTCAACAACTAATTATGTAATGGATGCATTATAGACCACCGACAGCATAGCTGGGCCGACGTATCGTAGCACATAGCACATACTGCACTCTTCTTTAATAGCACCACCATATCACTAGATATAGCCCTTTGGCATCAACACCCAACATTAGCACCGACAAAAGGAGGAAAAAACCCTCCCGTAGTTTCTGTTGCTTTGTTGTTTTTCCTCCATGGTTTGCCAGTGAGGAATGTTGTACACTGCATTAGTGTATTAAGCCGGGCACTGACAAAACAATCACGTCTGAAAGCTCAGGATTTGTCTATGATACGTGATGCATGTTTTCTGGGGTTTGATGAGTGGAAGGTTTCTGGTATATGATGCTGGTACGGTATGCTATTGCTTTTGTTGATTTTTTAGTGTTCGTTTCTGCCTTTAACCCTAGCTTTTTGTTTCTTATGACCTAGCAGTTACTGCTAATCAGATACAAAATAATGGACCTAGGTCTAGATAATCTCTAAGATACATGATACAACATTTTTGGATTAGGATTTTAGGTGTGTTTTTTTTTTTTTTTTTTTTTTTTTGGGGGGGGGGATTTTTTTGCTGTTTCTAATGGATCTTTTCTTGTCGATTTTTTGTGTTATATTTTTAATACTGTTGTTATTGGTAATGTTAGTGTGGTAAGAGGTCCAACCACTATCTTCATACTTGGCTTGGTGAAGCTGTTCTCGTTAATGAGGGACAAAATACAGACCGAGAGAGAAACTAGAGTGGTAGATCTGTAAGTTTTTATTAAGGTATAGCGTTAGTTGGTTATTGTTTCCCTTGTTTAGTTGTTTGTCTTAATCTAAGTCTCATAAAATTTTTGTTTTATTTTTAGTTTTCAGAGGTTTGGACACAGTTGGCTATAAATGATATTCTTGTAAAAGATTTTCTTTTTTAGGAGCGAATCAACCCGTATAATTTAATGTATAACACCCTTCCGTTTTTATTCTAAGTTTAACACAGTGTTATTTAACAGGACCAAATTATTTTAACGACTACATAAAAGGAAGATTGCATTTCATTTCACAAAGAAAAAGGGTGAGACGAAATGTCACGGGATAAAGAAAGAAAAGGCTGACGTACAATAATTTAACATAATGACACCCACCAGTAAACATTGAACAGATAACCTGCGACTTGACAACTCTGTCTGGTGATAAAATACCTCGCAGTGTCTTTGATTTAAGGCAGAAAACGCTGGCAGCCAAGGAAAATATCTTACCTATGAAAAGGTCATGTGTGCACAGATCATATTGAGCAGGGAAAGGGGAAAGATGGGTTTCTGGTGTAAAAGGAAAGCAAACAAAATTTTTGTTTTCTTTCTTCGCAATGTTTTATGCCAGTGTCTGTACGGTGCCAACTCTGACTTTTTAGAAAGCATCTGCTGATAAGTAAATATCAAACAAGGAAGCCTCATTATCTAAAAAGAGCTAATGGGGATTTCTATTGAAAAAAAAATTATGAACAAAAGAATCAAGCAAAAACCGTGGCTAACGCACCGCGTTGTGTATTAAACCCTTTTGCAAGTATTTTGTTCGTGAGTCAACCAGGGAACATTAGGCACACATTACTTAGACAACTTTCAAATTCAATCCGTCTAAATACTAAAACTCACATTGTGATAAGTCATCGCCTTTAATTTGCTTTGAAATAAAACTGCTCAGGTATACAAAGCAAGAGTTATGTTTAAATCTGCTGTTTAGTACATATAATGATAAAAATGAGAAGAAGAAGAAAAAGAAGAATAGTAATATAAAAAATAACAATAATAATAATAAATAATAATAACGCTAATAGTAACAATAATAGTAATAATGATATTAATGATAACAATTTAAAAAGTAATAATAATAACAAAAATAATAATAATAATGATAATGATGATGATACTAGAAATATAATAATATTAATAATATATATCATTAATAATATTATTATTTCTAATAACAATAAAAATAATGACAATAATAAACATCAACATATAAAGTAAAATAAACCTGCACGAGCAGGACGTTGGTTTTTTGTTTTTTTTAAAGTATTTTTGGAGCTTTTACGTTGTTATTATTGAATAAAGTCATCAAATCTTGATAGAGAGATATGAAGAAAAAAAGATTTATAATAAATATTTAATTTATAGAAACAAAGGAATAACACGACTTTTAAAATGTATTTTCTCAAATCAAAGCTGTCGACATCCAATTCGCTTGGACTGGTAGCAGGACTACAATAACAAGAACAAGAAGGTTTTCTTTCTCGATCAAGACCACACAGCACACCTTCCGATATCGAACACACAACAAAACACAGAATCTCTTTCAGGACGGACGTGACTTTTCCCTGGGACAAGGGACTCCAAGATTTCCCGCGCTCTTTCTAGATCAGTTTCCCCATCCCATGTTTCCCCGCTCTATGGCAAGTTTAGCTCCCCACCCAATCATTGATACAAAGCCGTAGCAGCAGGTATTCTCTCTAATCTCTACAGTCCCAGTCACTCTCAGGCTATGCTGGTGTGTTTGCATTAATTTACGGGAAAATCCATACCGCTCTTCACAGGGGTAGATCTGGCTGTTACCAATAATGAACATAACGGTAAATGTATCCAATAATGAACTTTGATTATTTTTTCTCTCTGTAACAGTTACTGTGACGAGTGAGGAGAGCAAGAAGAAAGCCTTTCTACCCAGATGCACTAGAAACAAAAAGGAGCGTGGTGGCGACATGGTATAAGCTATGTTTCTCTAAGTGGCAAGGCGGTGGGTGCCTAAGCATCTATAAGTCGAAGGTTCGAATCATAATTGGGGCAGACATTTCGGGCATTTCCACTAAAAAGCCTACTTCTCTCCACTGCTAATTTCATACCTTTATAATATTTCAATCATTAGAAACAAAAAGACCGAAAAGTTTCGGTTTCGCCTGTTACAAGGTTATGAATCTATCGCAAAAGCGAGTGTCAGTTTCAGACTTACATTTTATTCATACTTGTAAGTTTTCAACTAAATAGAAAGAAGAGTAAGAGAGCAGTGAGAACAAATGACGATAAACGAGAAACGAGGATAATTATGATAAGGATATAGTTAACATGTATACATACTCTTTTTTTCAATGCTTCACCATGCAACGATAGTCAAACTGAAATCGGCATTTACAGTTTCACCAACTCCATCCTTTGCACTCTTTACTCTAAGACTATTTTTGTTGTTGTTGGTTTTTCCCTGTGCCTTTTGACTATTATAAATGACGTGGTATGGAAATAATCGGAACTGTTTTGGCCTTTGCAGGTTGCTATCGTATGTTAATAGGCTCGAACTTGGGAACTGTTCTGCTTTAATACGGCCCTTAAAAACATTTATACCCTCAACCTGTCAAAAGAAATGTGCAGGGAGTGCTTTCCAGTGTTCCTCTTTCTTTGAGATCAACTGTTTCACCCAATTGCTTTTTACAGTTGTTGTTTACAAATAAACCAAGTTAAACGGTGCTCTTATATCTCAAAGAATTATGAACGGAAAGATAGATCAAAGGATTGTTTAGATACCTTCCATGCGTTGGATAAAAGCATCGTGTGTATAATGTTGTGTTTGTATAGTTTTGTTAATATTTTTTAATATTTACGCCTCAAGCGCTTTTGCTTCATAGATTTAATTTTTCTCTAGATCTAGTTTTTATAACGGTTTATTGCGTGCAATAGAACCAACAGGTGTGTTTCAAACGAATATCCTCGCTCGCTTGAGGATAGCGCGTTAGTTTTATACATTGTCGACATAGGTTTGTGTCCTCTCAGCTTGGGTCCACCATAATATTGTCGTGTTCATTTAATTGTTTATGAGTCCTCAACGGTATTGTCATTATCACCATTCATATATTCATCCTTCATACTTGCGCTATGATATTTTCATACTGGTCAGTATCATCCCTATCAACCTCGTCTTAGTGACCATAAAATCATCACTATCAATACCATCATTACCATCATAATTAACCACATATCAAGCACATAATGTATTAAATGTTTTTATTTAATAATGATACAAGCACTTTTTTGGAGAACAGAATTCGATGACACAAGAACATGACTTCAACAATATAAAATCAAACAGCATCAACAATGGATGTGGTTTACTTCATATGGTAATAGTCCCAAAGAGTGAAAGATCAAGCCTGTTATATACAGAAGAGAAAATGTGAAGTTTCAGTAGTATGTTTCTTCAAGTAGTTTTTTTTAGCTTACTTAACTTATGCGTTTTTATTTCTTGATGAACTAGTAAGAGGCAGCGACAGCGTTCTCTATAAGGTCATATCTGTAGATGCCGTTTTGTCTTGTAGTAATAATAGTAGTAGTAGTAGTAGTAGTAGTAGTAGTAGTAGTAGTAGTAGTAGTAGTAGTAGTAGTAGTAGTAGTAGTGGTGGTGGTAGTAGTAGTAGTAGTAGTAGTAGTAGCCGCAGCAAAAGTAGATGTAGTAGCAGCAGCAGTGGTAGTAGTAGTAGTAGTAGTAGTAGTAGTAGTAGTAGCAGTAGTAGTAGAAGTGGTAATAGTAGTAGTGATAGTAGTAGTAGCACTAGTAGTGATAGTAGTAGTGGTGGTAGTACTTGTAGTAGTAGTAGTAGTAGCAGCAGTAGTAGTAGTAGTAGTAGTAGTAGTAGTAGTAGTAGTAGTAGTAGTAGTAGTAGTAGTAGTAGTAGTAGCAGCCGCAGCAAAAGTAGATGTAGTAGCAGCAGCAGAAGTGATAGTAGTAGTAGCACTAGTAGTGATAGTAGTAGTGGTGGTAGTACTTGTAGTAGTAGTAGTAGTAGCAGCAGTAGTAGTAGTAGTAGTAGTAG
>BMAT01013455.1:65250-79834 GCA_019649035.1 Elysia marginata | reverse complement strand
AGAGAGAGAGAGAGAGAGAGAGAGAGAGGTGTATACATCATCAGACAGACAATGAGGCAAAAAAGAGAGAAGGTATTTGAAAGATGTTTATGCAAAAAAACTTCCTGGTTTCTCAACTATTTTTGTTTGTTATTCAATAAAATGCATAGAAATTGTTCTTCAGTATGTTTTGAGCGTTTTTAGATACTTTTATATTGTACCGAGTAAGATTTATCAAATTCATATCATTATTTTGATATTGTTTACTGAGTTTTTTTCAAATCATTTTATAGAAGTGCATTAATTTTACTTTTTTTAGTGTGTAAAACAAATTATTTGATTTTTTTTTTGCGTACATGCTTATATTTCATGTTTAAGATACTTGAAAAAATATATTGATTTTATAGCAGAGCCTTATTTGTAAACAGAGGGTCTATCGTAAAATCAGTGGAGGCGATTTTTGCCCGGTTAACCACAGTGTCGGCTTACATATTTTAGTTTAAATAAGAAAAGCTGACTGCCGGGTGAGGGCTAGTGATAGCATGTATGTTTTTTTTATAGTCTACAAAATTGAATTTATATGTTCAGTAAAGAACTTAGATTTACTTGTTTAGTTTTTTATTTTGTTTTGTTTCTTTGGGGAGGGGGGTGTCCCTCTTCTGTTTTTTTATATATTAATAATTTCTTCTCTTTTAAACTCAATAGTTGAATAAAATAGACTTGCACAATTATGAGTGACACGTAAGTGGGTGCTAGTCAAATAACTTCACTCTCCCTAACCGTGTATTTTAAAAAACTTGCCCGAAAACTAGCATCAACAAATCTCCGTGTATTGAACTAGCTTGCCAAGCTTAATGCATACATTAATATTGCTACAAAACATTCGTTGTTTTACTTCTTTCAAGCGCAGCTCTTATAAAATGGGGAAAGACTTTTGTTTGACGTCACGCAGAAATTTTTCCTACACAAAGTTATCCAGAAAGTTCGATTTATTCACGGTAATAAGTCCTGTACACATCAATACTGTTTTGTTAAACTGCATACTTATAGATTTACTTGAAGACTGGGTGTAAACACAGATTTAGTTGCCGCAAGAAAGGCATATAATCCAGTAGCTCTCTTAAATTGGTTCAAACTGCGCTCAAGCTCAAAGAATTTAATCTCTTCATCACTAGTTTTAATACTTGCATAAACTTTCTTCATCGTATGGTTTAAAACTTTATCATGTGATCCATCATAATTAAACAAACATGAAAACATTGAACAAATGACAGGATATGACCTTCAGGGCTGAGTTGTTTATTTTTTAAAGTCTTTTGTTATCAATGTGTGCAATTAGTTTTCTTTTCTTGTTTATGGTTCTCATTAAGCATCGATTTTCTGAATGCATCTACTTATCTCATAACCAAAACTGAAAATAGATAGAAATGCGTTCTAGGACTTTTAACAGGAGATACCAAACATAGCAGATTATTTATAAATTCTAACATTTTTAAAGAGTAGGTTCAACCTGATTCAATTTGCGAGAAACGCTATATCGGCTGATATGAGAAATTTGTTAATGATATCGATAATAGTTTTATCGACTCCAGAGCAATAAGATGGTGGTAGAGTGAAAACATCCTTTATTGTCCTGGTCGATATTGTGAGATGTTTGCACATTTCTACCCTTTCAAAACAAGTGCAGATTTGAAGATATGAAAAATAACGAAAGACCCGATGGGATACGACCTAAGCCTCTATAGTAAACGGTGGCCTAGGATAAAAAACATTGATCGAATACGATAGGTTTCTGTTGGCCTGTCTCCGCTGGACAGAGGCTTGCCAGCCTAAGCAAAATGGAAAGAAACAGAGAGACAAAGAGAGAAAGAAAGATAGTATATAGATAGAAAAAAAGGAGAGAGGGGGGATATTGAGTGAAAAGGGGGAGGGGGCGCACATTCCTGAGCTGCTGTCAGATATACCCCTATGGCCACAATAAGCTAATAGCATTGTTGCAACAGCTTGCACACCAATGTATATCGTGTTAGAAAGTTAATGAAAGAGGAAGCTTATAAAGAACCTACATGACAAAAGGCTGCCGTTTGTGAAGAATAGCCAACTCGTGTGTAAAGTAAGGACACAAAAATATAGCTGCTATAGAAAGGCAATTTACCTTGCATTTTCTTTAATGTACATAATAGTGCATTTCTGTGACGTCCAAAAGAGCACCGGTGGTGGCTTAAGGAACGGAAAGAACCGATTGAAAATTTTTTTTAAAAAGTTGAAATCTCTCAGTTGTAATGGCGGACAAACTTTTCACCTGCTTATCAACAGTCTGGCGGTTACTGGGGGTCATCGTGGTTTTTTGTATATATATCTTGATTTGTTCAGTTAAAGCCTATTGAAGTAGAATTTTATTCTGTTAATCGGTATACCACACGAAGTCACATTTGCAAACCTTAAATTTACACTTTATTTTTTTTTCACGCTTTGTCCATCCTTAAAAAAGACGATAGTTACAACCACAATATGCATGTTGAGGCATTTTTTGATGGATAGGCGACTATGGTTTTTGATTGAAGCACTTATAAGGTCATATTCAGAATGCTTCTGCATTGTTTTTGTATAGTGATATAAACCGTAGGAGTTTTTGCCTACATGCATGAGGACTTAGTACTGCGTTATATTGTTTTCCAAGCCAATCACTCGGGTTATGACATGACGTTCCTTTTTATTTAAACAATGTCAGTTGATTTCTATTTCTTTTAAAAAACACTTATTTTTGTAGCGCATAAAAAACGGCGTTTGGATTTCTTATGACCTAAGGCCTTCTCCAGAAAACTTGAACTGCAGTTAAGCAAATTTGTCCTACCTGGTCAGTTTGGAGCAAAAAAAATCTTTATAATGTATATTGGCTGCCAACAGTTTTCCTAGTTTCTTAGAGAAGGAAAAAAATCTTTCTGGGATGACTATCTGTAGGACTGGGCTATTTCTCTACCAGCTTAATGCACATGCATTAAGAGAGAGAGGAAGAGACAGACAGACAGACAGACAGACAGAGACAGAGAGAGATAAATGGACAGAGAGACAGAAAGGCAGAGAGAGTGACAGAGAGGCAGTGAAAGAGACAGAGAGACTAAGATTGAGAGAGAGAGAGAAGATAACAAAAACAGAAAGAAAGTTAGGCAGACATAGGCATTCACAAAGACAGAGAAAGAGGCAAAGAACAGGAGAGAGAGAAAAAGGCAGTGATAGACATACAAAGAAAGAAAGAGAGAACGAGAGAGAGAAAGAAGAATAGAAAACTTAGTAAAATAAGACATAAATAAACAAACACAAAGATAGAGTTAAAGAGATAGAGAAAACAAAGGGAACTACAATCAGTGATAGACTTATGCAAGAGTATCATTGACTAACACTCGCTGAGATATTTATAGGAATTGGACAAAAAAAATGTCATACAAGATAGGAAAGAGGGAGTAGGTGGAGCGATAATTTGGGAAGACGGGCATCTGTCTCAGTAGCTATAGGGCATATGCCTCGGGTTGAGGACGAGACTTGGTGTTAACTGTTAAGCTGGATCTGTCAGACTCGACTCCAGGTCGTGGACTCTATCCGTTCAACGTCTCTCAAGTCAGACTACAGCCATTTTGCTGCTGGCTAGAATTAATTGGATCTCAGGTCTAGATGTCTTTGAGATTAAGTTTTTTTTGGGGGGAGCAAGTTTCCCTCACAGAACATGTCCATAAAAGGTTTACAGCAGTATCTATGTTGCGTTAGTTGGTAAGCTGTCATTAGCAAAGCGTACGTTTTTTTTTCTTTCATCTAAGCACAAGTTCAAACGCATCGCATGTTAAAAAATATGGACAAAAGGCCTCCATTTAAAAAATTTGTATTCGATTTTTTATCTCTATCTTGAAATAAAGAAAACCTTTTTCACAAAGCTTCGATTACTTCTATCATTTAAACGCTTTTCTAATCACAGAAAAAAATGCATTGTAAATAATATATTTTTATACGTCTTGTAATCTCAAAATAGCGACATTTGATTTTTTTTGACAGCTCAAGAGTTACAAGTCCTCCCAAAGAAGTATGAACTTGAAAAATATTTTCTTTTCGGGGCAAAAAAAAACCTATACGACAAAGCGTGATAAAATAAAGCAAACAACAAAAAAGCAACAAGTTTTAAACTCTGCTCCAAATATGACGCAACAAATGAATACCCTCTATGATTTTAGCAAAGTAACTTCTTATGATATCATGGAGATAACTAATCAGCGCTTCATAAAGTGTTAATGTTGAACGTTTATGGTTGGATCTACTTTTAGCCAGTGACCCATCGTGTGAGTGAAATCTAGTGAATACCTTGTTTCAAGAAATTGCTCCCCTGTTAGTTCGATCGGTATTATTGGTAGACACCTGACAGAGAAATCATGTAGGGAAAATTTAATTATGGAAGTAAAGAGTTTTCTTTCATTGCACTTAGCCAATTAAAATTGCTTTAACCGCCTTACAATGTGTTCTTCGAAATACCATAATCCGTCAATTTATAATTAGTCTGAATCCACAGAGGAAGAGCAGTTACAGCACTGATCCCTTGCATACGAGCATTTCCTTCCGCTAGTTTTCAACAGGTATTCACATTACGCCTGATTTTTGCAAGGCAATGTGCCTTTCCCCATGGACTACGTCACTACTTGTCAAAACAGGGTTCGAACTGCTAATTTCTGGGTGTGAGCGTCGAGTCTAGGAAAGTAAAACTGATCTAAATTTGTCGCCAAAGCAGACAACTTACGTTGATTGTAGCCTATAGTTACAGCACACACTCATGCACATAGAACCAGGGTGCGGTTGCCTTTTTAATCCTTTGAAATTTCAATTCCTTTCTACTAGTCAAGTTTCATTATTTTAGGCTGCAAGAAAGCCTGGAGAAAAATGTGAGGGAACTAGAAAGATTGGGAAAAGGATTTCTTTTAAATTAACGAAATTGCATCTCACGAGCGAAATAATTTTGTTTAAATACTTGCCATGCTACGTCCGTAAGAGATGTCTTTGATAACAAAATGAAAGTCACTTCACGTTTAATTCATTTAATATAATACTATCCTATCTTTCGAAGACTACGCCAAGAGAAGGGTACACAACAACAACAAGAAAAACAATAAAACAACAAAACAACAATAATAAACACGATTTCAAATATTTAATAAGAAAAATCAGGACTTAAAAACGTCTAAAAGTAACCTAACAAAGTTATTAGCTTTAATATAGAATACTTCTCAAACAGTTCATTTTGACGGGTATGAAAAAATCGTGGTGATAGAGATATCGAAAGATAGACAGAACAAAAATTTAAAGCAAAGTAAGTAGAGTAAAGAGTGTTTTTATATGGCGCTTAATAACATACTCAAAGCGCTTTTATGGGTTCCCCGATAGATCATTACCAACCAAATCACCTTCTGAAATCACAATGGAGCAGCATTTTAAAGTGCATCAAGATCTTGCACTGCCTATAGTACAGTTGGATGGGTGAGGCGGAAATTATACTGATAGGTCGGCAAAAAGACACACATGTTGGAGGAGAACAAAAAAATAAATAAAAAGAAAAACTACTCGAACAAGACAAATTAAAGAAAAAGCAATGACGATTTTACAAAGATAATGAAATTACAGTTGGCATGATTTGTCCATTTCATGTGCTGTGTGGTTTTAATGTCTTAAAAAAAGAAAATAAATGGAGATTCATAATATTTTATTAAAACATCAATACTGCTCCGCTTTAACTGCCTTGTTGTTCCTTTTCAACCCCCATTACTTTTCCGTTAATATCGCTTGTAATTATGTTGCTTTTGTTTCTTTTATATCTAATATTTTTTAGTTCTATTCCACATAAATACTGTCATACTGTGGTTTATCGACCCCTTCTTCAAGGCCTTTATTTTCACCAAGGCCTAATGGGTGATGGCATAGGAATTGAAAGATTTGTAAGATATGAAATTAGGAGTTGAGAGAATTTACCTTTAAGTGGAAATGCCTGAAATATCAGCCCATAGTACGATTTGAACCTTCTACTCATAGTAGCGTTGGCACCTACCGCCTTGCCACATAGAGAAATATAGCTTATACCATGTCGCCACTACGCTCCTTGTTATAACGGGGCTAGTTCATTACTATTTAGTATTAGACTTAAAGAAAGACAAAGATGATGCAAACAGTTGAGTATCGGTAGTACATCTTACAATTCCTGTGTGCTGGAAATAGAAAAAAAAGTCCTTTTGCATTTTGTTTGAAATCAATGCGCCGTCACGGACATCAACAACGTTCTGGTAACTTTAAACGCCTTGTCTGGGTTTTAATCTTTACCAAAAAGGGGAAAAACTTTCCTTTTCAATCTTGTTTACTAACATAATTACCATGCGCTCAAAGAGTTGACATCTTAATGAACTCTTTATTTCTGGATTCTTAATCATTTTGAGTGAAAAGGTTCCTTCGATTTTTGATATCAGCTTTTTTTTCAGCCGTAGTTTTCTGTAGAATGATTCATGTAAAAAAAGAAGAGATATTACCAGACAGCTAGATAAAAATGAATAAAATAGCAGACAGACAAAGCAGGCAAAGAGACAAAAAAATTACAAAAGCATAACAGTTATATAATGATAAAAAGATAGTAAGAGTGGGGATCGCTAAAGCGTGGTGGGTGGGAGGTAACAGATTTTGTTACAGAAAAGTCTGAACAATCAAGTTGAGGAGCAAGTCAAGAGCTTAATAAAAATTGAATGCTAAACAAAAAAGCAAATAAGAGAGGACCAAATATAAAGAATAAGCAGAATAAGCAAAGCAATAAAAAGTTGTGTAAAAATTCATTTTGCCTTTTTTGCACTCGCTGGTTCTAAAAATGCACAAAAAAGACAAAGCCCAAGCTGTCTTGTCACACACAAGATGTCAGGGATACAAACATGTAAACAAAACACAAGGCCACGACCATAAAATATGTTTTTGACTGCCATTGATCAAAGCAAGTGAGCGGCATTTATTGATTGTCCGTCTATACTAGAGTCGGTTATGGAGACAGCTGCTGTGGATAGCTAGTTAGCAACAATGCATTCATATCTCTCTCTCTCTTACTTTCTATCTCTATCTCTCTCTCTTACTCTCTATCTCTATCTCTCTCTATCTCTCTCGCTCTCTCTGTCTCTGTCTCTGTCTCTGTGTGTCTGTGTGTCTGCTGTCTGTCTCTGTCTCTCTCTCTCTATCTATCTATCTATCTATCTTCTTATACCTCTCTCACTCTATCTAGCCACATTCATTAGTTTTCCTAAATATCCCTATATCTTTACAAACTAACTGACCTTTACTGACCGAATATCAACTTCAGCAGGTCTAAGCAATCCACCCTTTTTCCGATTGATAGATCTCTTTTGAACACACAGCTGTCTTATTAGCTTTTTTTAAACATATAGGTAACCACATACAGACTCAAAAATCCATTTAAAGACAAAAAAAAACTATACTCGTTTTGGGACGGCTGAAATGAATATGTCCAGTGTAACGGTTTATGCTTATTTACAGAAGGCGACACGTTCTCTTTTACACGAAAATTTCTTAGTGAGAGTCATAATCGTTTACATCAATACTGTAAGCAAAGTAATAAAATTATTAAATAGGATAAAACAAGCTTTACAGGTGTTCATCTATCACATACATTTGTGTCAAAATACAAGTGCCAGTTATTTACAGTCGCTGCACTTAAATCATACATATGATTAATAAAATTCGATACACGTTGAAAAAAACATGTTAGCCTAGATGTTACCGCTACGCAGTAGGCAGTAATGGATATTCTCAGACTATCAATAATATAACATACTCAATGTTGTCATCCAACGCCCTGAAAGCAAAGATAAATAGTTTATTAGGCATAAACACATTACAATCTCACATACCTTCAGATGACGTTGCTGTAAGATGTAAACAAAAAACTCTCCGATGATGCGAGTTGGTGTCTTCTTCACCTCGTCTTTACCTCGTTTTCATCTGTCCCTCAATCCTGTTGTTGGGTTTTCAATAAGTAAGTTTACAGTCTAGTCTTAAGCCGTTTAGGAATAAGTAGGTAGTTTGTGCTGTGCTTTTTTTTTGTTTTACAACGCCTAGGATATGAGCAAGAGTTTTTGGATAAGTTCTAGACTCACAGAGTCGTTCGAGTCGTTAGAGAACCTTAAGAGATCGAGGGTTTGAGGGACTGGCAGGTGAACTGGCAAGTATTTAGAATACGTAAATCTTGGAGGAAGACAAGCCTGATACAAACTGTAGACAATTCTCTTGGATATCAATTCGAGGTGCGTCTGAAATATCCAGCAAGCCTCAACAATGACAGACGAATAGCTTAGAGATTGTCCGGTAAGATCTGTGAACATTGACAGGTCCATGTAATCATCTAGAACTTCACATATAACTTGACCGCTTAATTGCACAGTCCATGAACATTTTATTACATCCTCAAAAGCGATTGGCGGTGCTTGGCAGTTGATCCGTCTCCAAATACGATTAGCGATACTTAACTTGATGGCATCAAGGAATCTTGTAACGTCACCAAATGACTAACTAATCAAATAAGACACTGTGTCTTTACTGATCAGAACATGACAAAAGAATTGCATGGAGTAAAGACACAGTCTCTTTACCAGGGCTAACAGAAGTTACGTACACAAAGTTATTATATATTGGACTGGGTTTTGTCGAGTAATGGTGTAAAGAAATGTCTAAATCGAAGCTATTGGTGTAAAGCTGGCAGGCTGAGAAATGTCAAGCACAGATTCGCTCCGTTAGCTTGTCCAGCTTTCGAGAAAATCTCTCGCTTGCCTCTCAGATGCTTATGTGTGACACAAACAGGGATGGTTTTAAACCGGGTAGAGAAGGAGAGGCACAAGGACAAGAGGGAGAACGATAATGATAGAGTGAGAGAAGAAAAGAAACAGATAAAGAGAGAGGGAGAGAGAGAGAGGGGAACAGAGAAAAGGGTATAAACTAAAATTGTGAAAAGACAAGACAGGATAGGGGAAAAATTATTGTCAAGAGAAAGAGGGTTATGGAGGAAAAAAAGTATAGTGAGTACAAACCAGGATTTGAAAGGTTAAAGATACCTTTTGTGCGTTTGGAGAGATAGGACGGTGCGCTTGCTTTTCGCATCGATTAAACAAACTTGTATGTGAGTGGTCTTCTTTTAATTATAAAGCGTGCTCGGGGCCTTGAGTTAAAGCATTCGACTTCACAATCAGAGATAAAGTAAACATTAAGACGTTCCAAACATGTTTATATGTCAAAGTAGGATTTGTTGACACAATAAAGGTCAAAAATAAAAAAGCACTTCTTCTGGAAGAAAGCAAAAACTAGATTATAATGGTTTACACCTATTGTTTACTTTGTTGACAGTTGGGGTGATGATGATATAGTTATACTGGTTTGGGGTAGAGCTAGTTTAACGTTATAAGCGTTTTGGCAGGAGAATGACAGCGGCAGTCATAATAACTGATATCTGGTCCATAATAACTGATCATTATACATCTAGCTAGCTCGAGAAAACTCGTGAATGGGCTGAGAGAACGGGGTTAATTTCAAACAAATAATGGTGAAGACAGACGAACAGACAGGGGGAAAAGGTAGAAAGAGATAAAGAGAGGAGAGGAGATAGAAAAGACAAGAGACAGAAAAAGTTACAAAAAATAGAAGGTGAAAAGAAGTATCAAGAAAGAGGTTGCTGTGGTAAAAACTTAGCACTGGCGTTGCAAAGATAGAGAGAAAGAGAGAGGAAGGAAAGGCAGGCACACAGAGAAATGTGAAAACTAAATACTGCGATATAATTCTTTTGCTAGGTGTGATAGAAACAGTGACGTTGGTTTTACTCTACACATACGCACAGAAAATGATGTAGACTTATGAAGAGAGACAGATGGATAGATATTGAGAGAGAGACAGACAGACAGACAGAGACAGACAGACAGACAGACAAACAGGGAGATGCGACGAAGTAGACACAGAGGACGACATAGAGATTGTAAGAAGGAAAATATCAGACAGATAGCCATTATTAGAATATGATTATGGGCATTTACAAGAAAAGTAATTTTTGAAAGAGCTGGAGACTGAAAGTGACTATATATAGAGTTCGAGGCACAATAAACCCGCCGATATGATGGCCTTTAGATGAAATCACAACAATCCTCTCTGACACATCAAACTGAAAGTGCGTCAATAAAACGACAGTAAGTTTTCTCCCTCACAAAGATTTTATGTGACATGGTGGGTTTGATTTAAAAAACACAGTTCTGTTATCTGCATTGATGAATAGTGTTTTAGCTATACTAATAGTATTATATTAAGACTGTTTCTACCTTGTCCGTCAGTAGAAATACAAAGATTTACGACGTTTCGTCACAGTCTATTATACATTCAATGTCATTAATTTCAACTTAAGACAGAATGTTGTCTAGACCAGCTCGTCAATATTTTGAACAATGTGCTAATAATTATAATGGCAGGTGCTCAGAATAAATACAACAGCCCCTGTTTTATCGTATGGTATTTTTAGGAGACCTTTGTTGTCTTCAATCAAAAAGAAAACAAAAACGAACTACGCTTACAAAGAAAAATCGGACAACAACGCTTTTCGATGCCCAATTAAGGTACAGAACAGCGTCGTTATCTTTTTTATTCTTCTCTAAACTTTAAAATTTTAACAAATACGCTTAGGGGTTGGCAAGTTTAAGGTAGATGATGGAGGACATTCTTGGGTGGACTTATGTTTAAAAATTTATTTTCAACATAGTTCAAAACCATTGACTTTAAGTAGCTTTGGTTAAAAAAATTTTAGCATCTCTTCACACCACAATATTTCGTTAAAAAAAACATTATTTTATGGCGCTAGTGTTTGCTGTACATTTTTGTAAGTTATATCCATTTTATTCCTCACCTAGAAAAAAAAAGATAAAAAATGAGAAACTTGTTCAAACTTGTGATATTTTGTCATAACGAAGGAAACGTTGTTTATCCTGTTTATGACTGGGACCTAGATTTAAAAGAATTAAAATTCAATCAATTGAATTATTTAATATTAGAGAATCAAATAGTTTAAAGCCCATAAAAACTTTTTTTTCAATTACGCAAAAACTGTGCAAAAGTTTTTTAGGGAAATTCGATTTCGTAAATCATCTAAACAAATCAAACCCTAGCATTGAGAGCACAGAAGGCAAAATCTAAAGAAAATAAAAACATTAACTGTTACTCAAATAACTTTTGTTTTAATCGACAGCCAAACCTGAGGTGCAATATTGCGAAAGAAATGCGGCTTTAATGGTTTCATTGTATTTTTCAAGGTGCATTGTTGGGACCTCAGTTGTTTACGACAAAAGATTAGACAATTCTTCAAGTGGAGCTTTGTTTTAGGATATTGTTAAACCTTGAACAAATATTATAGCGTCCGTCGGTCGATAACACAAATAGCGCGCTTTAGTTAGAGAGATGAGGAATAGAAAAAGAGATGAGGAAGATAGAGAGAGGGGGAGAGAGAGACATAAATATAAACAGGAGAGAGCGAGAGATGAGGAAGAAAGACAGAGAGGGAGAGATAGATGAGGAAGAGAGAGAGGGAGAGAGATGAGGATGAGGAAGAGAAAGAGAGAGAACGGGTAAGATAGACTGGGAAAGGCTAGAAAGGAGGAATTATACAGTTATACAGACTCAGACAAAGGTCGGCAAAAAGCCAAACAAAAAATAAATAGACACAGAAAGAAGGGATAGGGATAGCGGAGGAAACGTAAGGAGGCAAACAAGAAATTTAGACAGAAAAAAGTACATGTATAAGAACAGCCGCGCAGATAGATAGAATGAGAATATTGACCGAAAAGGCATGGTTCAAGATGATGTGCTAAACCAGAAGATGTTGAGATAGAAGAGAGAGAGAGATAGAGAGAGAGAGATAGAGGGAGAGAGAGAGAGAGAGAGAGAGAGAGAGAGAATGATAGAACAGAAGGTACATACATACAAACATATAGCCAGCCATACAGCAATCAAACAAAAAGACAGAAAGGGATCGAGAAGAGATAGAAATACTAAAGAGACAGAGGAAAAAAACGGATGGATATGTAGATGAATCGATCGAAAGACAGGTAGACGGAGATAGAGAGACACTCTATTACACAGACAGAAAAGAGATCTAGACCTATACTGTAGAGTTTGTGCGAGTTTGTGAATGTATTCTATATCGGTCGACTGTAAAAGTCGTACGGTACGAACTTCCGCGGTTGCTAGGATACGACAAAGTAACCGGAAGCGACCGCTACTTCCGGGAAACATGCGAGTTTTATAAGCACGTAAATTAACAACAAAAATCGACTCTTGCGGCCTTAAGCCTTATTGAATTGAATATTTTTATAAGAAAAAATAATAGTCCAATACACCAATAATTTAAACAAACAACAACAGAAACGATGGTTATTAGACTCGAGTCCTTTTCCAGAATGGGCAATATACACTAGATCAAAATTAAATACATATTATTTTCAGAGCTTTACATAATGCATGTCAGTTAGGCGCTCAAATAGAGAGATTTCACACATTTCAAGAATCCTCCTTGGCTAGTACCTAATTTTTCCCATTTGTGCACTGGGGGGATAAATTGTAGATGAATTCTTAAGGTTTCGATAGTATGAGTCACTGTTGGGTTCAAACCAGGGACCGCCGGATAACAAGTCCGTCGCGCAAATCACTATGCTTATAATGCAATATTTTCAAATTGTGTTCCTTCTGCTCATTGATCTTTATATTTACCTATGTAGTTATGTATGTGTCTATCGACTTTTGTATCAATCTATCTATCTATCTATCTACCTATTTATGTATCTATCTGCTTCTCTATCTAACTTATCTCTATTTTGTGTACATAAAAGCGTCACCTTTTGAACAACTTCCTCCATCCCGGGCCTTCCCACAAATGTCTACTAAAGAGTGCAACTGAGCACAAAACACGCGTGTATAGACATCAAGATCAGGAAGCAAGGCTACTATTTTATGTACATGTCTTTCTATTCATCTCTCTGTATACCTTTGTCTACCAATATACGTGTCTATCTATCTAATGCTTTATCTTCCTACTTTTTGACTACCCACGATCTATTTATGTCTCTTTGTCTTTCTATTAACTTACTTATTTGCTTATTGATGTACTAGCTGGTTGCCCGTTAGTTGAACGGGGGCGACCTTCAACAGAAATGTACCCTACCAACAATATTTGTACCTGGACTTAAAAGATAGCCACAAATCTGATAGTCTTTGCTCTCGTTAATCCCAGGGAGGCTTTCCCATACATCTGCATCCTCTATAAAACACCTGAAAGACTTTCTTAACACATTTTACTTTTCTAAAGAGCGCCTAAAAGGATATCTTAAATGATAATTTTTCCTCTCAATAGCGTCTTAGAGACTTTCCATGTACATCTACATCCTCTAGAGAGCGCCTGAAATACATTATCAACACCCTTTACTCCTCTAAATAGGATTTAAAAGACAATCTCCACATACAATTCTTCCTTTCAACGGTCTCTGAGATACTTTCTTCGTACATGCACATACTCAAATACCCGAATTAAGAGATACATTTTAATCAAGAAACCAGCGTTAGTTAGTGTCTCAATAAAAGATTAATTTCAATACAGGTCTACTCACGAGACCAATTCAAAAAGCTTCTTTGTATACTACAATCCTTGTGAGTGTGGATGTCAGGTATGAAATGTTGTTTCTTTGTACAGTTCTACATTTCATGAGCAAATACATGCTGTTAAAAATCTAATCGAATGGAATGAAGGGTATTTATAGATCTAGGTGACTTACTAATATTTTAACTAACTGTCACACTGATATTTCGGTAGACCTAGTAGACCTAGGATGTAAGAAAAAAGAGCGGTTGTGAGTTAGTCTTTCCATAAGGACTTTATAGATCTAGGCCTCACACTGTGTTAACTATACCTCCAACTGGTGCTGGGAATTCCCAAAAGCCATATAGCCATAGAGAATTGAATAGTCTCTCCAAACTCTTTGGCTATAGGTCTATAAAGTTGCGTAACAAAATCACTCTGCTTGTGCTTGGCAAACGTAGGCCTATTGAACAATCTTCAGACACGCTTGCATTTATGGCTTTAACAAGTTTGACTTTGGCATTTGTAGGCCGATAAAGGGTATGTAAATAAGAAAACAATAAAGATTTAAAAATAACTACAGGGAGTCTGGATTTCTAGTTAACAGTTAGTCATTTTAAGACCTACATGATTGCAATCATATGAAAAATTTGAAGTCTGAGAATTGAGTAGTTTAGGAGCTTTATGTGTACAAAATTTGCTTAAGAGCCCCCCGACGCAAAAATAATATGTATCTATCTACCAATATATCGTACTAAATATATATACTTTTGTAAAAATGTATAGGCGTATAACATTGTTTATCTATTAATCCATATATTTTATCAATGAATATAATCTCAATTATAATAATAATATAATAATAGTCATGACAATAGCAGTATTAGTATTTGTAGTAGTAGTAGCAGTTGTTATAGTAGTAGTAGTAGTAGTAGTACT
>BMAT01013455.1:53988-65051 GCA_019649035.1 Elysia marginata | reverse complement strand
CGCAAAAATAATATGTATCTATCTACCAATATATCGTACTAAATATATATACTTTTGTAAAAATGTATAGGCGTATAACATTGTTTATCTATTTATCCATATATTTTATCAATATATACATAATCTCAATAATAATAATAATATAATAATAGTCATGATAATAGCAGTATTAGTACTTGTAGTAGTAGTAGCAGTAGTAGTAGTAGTAGTAGTAGTAGTAGTAGTAGTAGTAGTAGTAGAAGTAGTAGTAGAAATAGTAGTAGTAATTGTTGTTGTTTTTGTTGTAGAAATAGTAGGAGTGGTAGTTGTAGAAGAAGGAGAAGGAGGAGTAATAGGTATAATAATGATAATAGTAATAAAAATAATAACAATAATAATAAAAATAATAATAATAACAATAATAACAATAATAATAAATATAATAAAGATAATAATAATAATAATAATAATAATACTGAATAATACGCAGACTAATAAAACTCTTAGTAAATCAAAACTTTTTGTTTTCTATTGAAGATTATCAGCTTGGAAACGTAGCTCTCACATCAACAGTTTCTATAGCAACGATACCAATCACCATCTTACCTGGCTATGTCACCGTTTGCGTGGCGCACCATCTTAGTCCCGCAACAATAACAACACGAGAAACAAGTGGAGAAAATTGAAGTTCCAAGGAAGACTTTGTATCCTCTTGCCATAGTCTTTCTTTGGAAGATTTTTCTCAAACCGTCACTTATTAGGAATTGATTGTCACGACCCTCTGCAAACGCAATCTTCAGAGGTTATTTTTTTTTTTAGGACTTTGCACAAATCTCCACACTGTTCAGAACTGTGCAGTTTTCCTTTAGTGTTTCAAATTATCAACGATTCCTATTATGGAAACAGGTATAGTATCATCAAAGTTGCTCTAAGCTACCCTGGTACTGTTTGTCTTGGTCATTAAGTTTGGTTTTTTATTTCTTTAAATACAGCATATTAATAAGAGCAATAGACTTGAATATCCTTATTTGAAAAATATATAATTGATATCTGAGGCTTAAAAAGCCTATTGACTTTTATAACGAGCAACATATTCAACGCTATCATTATTATTTCTTAAACTTTTCTAACTAGAAAATATTGCATATGACTAGATTGAAATATTGTAAAGGTATGAAACTAGCAGTGGAGAGAAGTAGGCTTTTTAGTGGAAATGCCCGAAATGTCTGCCTTTGGTATGACCCGAACCTTCGACTTATAGATGCTTCGGCACCCACCGCCTTGCCACTTAGAGAAACATAGCTTAAACCATGTCGCCACTACGCTCCTTAAAAAAGGAGTTTCATGGCAAAGGTCCTTGCCTAGCTTCTCTAAGCGACTCGCTTACTTGAACGGGAAGATCCAAATCGCACCAAAGGCAACAATTTAAATCCGGAAGCACACCAACACTTAGCCATAAACAACAAACACAGAGAACAAACGATAACATTTAAGGTATGCCTCATATGAATTATAGATCTAGAGATCAGAATAAATAATGACTAGGTAGGACTTAGAATCCTCTTCCTTTAGAATGCATATGACTAGGTAGGACTTAGAATCCTCTTCCTTTATAACACTGCGAAGGCAAACCAGGCCAAAGTCACTAAGGCGACTTTTAAGTCCCATTTCGTTTTATATAGTCTAGAATGAATCATCCTCGATTTGAAAAAAGCTTGTGGTATAGATCTTTACCTCTAAAAGAGTAAAAAAAAATTCTAGGAATGTATATAACTCAATGCACAATTTCCAAAATTCTTGGTTTACCTTGGCGGCCACAAAAATATCAATATCACTCTCTTTCTACATTACCAGGTAGAGAGAAAAACGCCATCCTTCTGGCAGAACACACAACATTTTAAAAACTTAGCCTACTTTTTCTCCTATGACCGTGCAAATGGAAATGCTTAAAACTCTCCCATCGATCCTTCCAGAAAACTAGCTAGGCCTCACTGTAATTCTACCTCTAAACCTCATTAGACTTGGCCAAACCTCGAACTAGATCAAGTGTTATTGCGCATAGTGTAATAAATCATAAATGCTCTGAATCTCTTGTTCTGACCAAGGCTTGTTACCGTAAATTTTAATTAATTAGAGACTTTAAGCAGCCAACGCGTGAGCATGACGGGAACGTCTGTGGGTCTATTTTTAGAAACTGGTTTTATTATATTTATAGTTTCCTTGATCTGCTTTCCCGATTTTCACGTACGCGTAGTGAGACACGGTGCGTGTGCTTAAGGTCTCTATTGCTTTCTTTAAAACCCTGAAAACGGCAGTCGACGTGTAGTTAGCGCGAAAATGTGCGTCACAAAATCCAATCTAAAAAGAACGCTGGTATTTTGTTCAAAGCATCAGCCTAATCGATTCCATTTACTGGTATATCGTGATAAATTGCAAAACGTCGTGATCAAGGAGGTGTTATATGCGGGTGTAATATCTTCCAGCTAGTTTAATAAGTTTAGATTCAGACACCTAAATCTGACTATGTCGTGACAGCTATATCTTTTCAAGATTTTGACCTATTAGTTTAGATAAAGTCATCTTAAATTCGATATGTTTTTGTAGCCTATTGTTTAAGGATTTTAAGAAGTTCAAGGTTTTGCTAATCTCAGAAAAAAACGAGGTTGAAAACAATAATCAATACAAAAGGAAAGCATGCTGTTAGTAATATTATTCCTTTTTTATATGTAGTAGTAGTAGTAGTAGTAGTAGTAGTAGTAGTAGTAGTAATAATAATAGTAGTGAAGTAGTAGTAGTAGTAGTAATAAAAGTAGTAGTAGTAGTAGTAGTAGTAGTAGTAGTAATAGTAGTAGTAGTAGTAGTAGTAGTAGTAGTAGTAGTAGTAGTAGTAGCAGTAGTAGTAGTAGTAGTAATAGCAGTAGTAATAGCAAGTAGTACTCCAGGATGCCTATCCACAAACATGATGTAAGAAGTAAATTTTATTTATTTTTTTTTAACCAATGTCTCGTGTCCCACAGCATGAACTAACAAATAAAGTTATATAATGATCTAATCAAACCGGGTCACAAGAAGAATAGGAATCACAGGGAAAAAAAATAATCAAATACAAGTTTGTTGACACAGTCAGAACTTAAGACTGATGCAGTATTTGGAGTGTACAAAATATGTTCCGACGAAGATACCATTTTTATAAACGACTGAAGCTTTCTTATTGCTGATTGAGTTAGCCTCCATGTCTCTGCACCATACAAGAGAGTAGTCTTTACAAATGGAAACTGCAGCTCCGCAGTTTAAGAAAGACTGTGTCATCTCACGTTAGAAAAAAACTTGAAACAAGCTGGCTGTATGATTAGTTTTAGGGTTTTGCAACGAAGATAAAACAGAATTCCACCTTGGAAAAGTATGAGAATTCACAGAACCTTAAAAAGTCTAAGGCTGGTGTATGCAAAAAAAAAACCACACTCAGTCAGTTCGAATGTAAATGCTAAGGTTGAAATCTGAATAAATGATGTGCTCGTTCTGACAATGTTTGTCATGTGCCATTTCAGAGATCATCTCAACATTTTACTGCAACTAGGTACTGTACAAGTCATGCGACTCGCACGCCGATGATTTCTCCAGGCTTAAGTTGACTACATAATATTATCCTAAGAGAGAATATTTAAACATACGTGAAGTATTACTTTATTACAGTGCTATTCTTGGTTTTCATATCGAATTCAAACAACACTTGTACATTTAAATACAATGAATATTGAATGTCCAGGAAAACTAATCAAAAAGAAGAATCAAAAGAGGCCTTCAGGAAACTAAAATCAAAGTAATATTAGAATTAGTTTTTAACATTAAGATGCTTGTAGAAATTAATTATTTCCCTTCCGAGCAAATTACAGACGGCCCGATCAAAATACTTTAAGTTATATTAAAAACAACCATACTGTACAAAAAAGGTCACAGATCCATAGTGCATGTGTACACAGTTTGAAAGGTTTTGTTGTTGGATTTTACTAATACTTAACAGCACGAATCTCTCGACTTCTCTTTTCATGTGAAAACAGAGGCTTATACGGCGTGCTTCTTGAATACTAGCAAGTGACACCCAGCCAAAAATGAAACGGAGAGAGAGAGGGATGGGAAATGGGGGGAGGGGGGGCAGAGACAGACAGAAAAACAAAAAAAAACGGGGATAGGGAAGTTTGTAAGAGATTACAGTTTGGACAATTTCTGTGACCAAAATGTTGAAGCTGAGATGAAACGTTTACCTGGATTGTGGCCCATATCACACATGCTTATAGCAATTTAAAAAATTAATCAGGTTTGATTGTTATCGAATATTAAAAATTTTTGTGTAAAAGCAATTTGGGTTCACTCGCAACGTTGGATTAAAATACACAAATAATTTAAAAGGTCAAAAGCATTTTCCCATTTAATTTGGCCTCAAAAACTACAAGCTTGGCAAACTTTTTATTAAATTTGTTGACCCTGAGAGGGTCGTTTGTTTTGGCCAGAAACTAGGCGGCGTCAGATGTTGTTCGCTATTTCTGCCCACAATGGGGCCTATTGTAGCAAGCCAAATCAGACTCAGAGGCTAAATATAGATTTTGGCCTTTCGAAAACCCGCACTATTTGTCAAACGCAAATCTAAAACAGACATTTTCACGGACGCGCAAGAAACTACGAGAAACTTAGGTGACATAAAGTAACAAACATCGCTTCTTTTTCGTATTTCGCTCTATTTTTGTCATGTTTGTTTTCTTGAGACATTCTACGTGTAGCATTTCTTGAAACAGTGTGTGGCCATGGAGATTACATTTTTCTGTATGCTTTTGATATCACAATGCAACACTCTCTTTCTTCAGAAGTGTCTTTATCTAATGATCTATCTCCCGGTGCCTGTATCTCTCATTTCTGTCTGTCTGTTTCTGTCTCTGTCTCTGCATGTGTGTGTGTGTCTCTCTCTCTGTAAAAGGTAATTAAAAAGTAGATTCACAACCTATCACTCTGAGAAACAAGAAAAGTCGATTCACAACCTATCACTCTGAAAAACAAGAAAAAAAAACCCCAACAAAACCTAAGTTTGTACACAAATACGTTTCATATTTTTTACCGTCCTGTTAAGAAACAATATACATTACACTGGAGAGATAAAACATTTCCGGATTTAAACTAAATAATAGAATATATTGTATATGAAGACATAATGAGATTCTCCGTACAGATTCACGAGTACATGCATCCTTTTTGGATAATTATCTACTTTATAGATATACTCTAAGTGTTGTGATTCCTGTCTTAGTATTTAGATTTCTCTCTCTCTCTCCCCCCCTCTCTCTCTCTCTCTCTCTCTCTATCTATCTATCTCTCTCTCTTTGTAGTTACCATTTCTTATTTCAAATACTGCCAATCTGCCTTTTTTAGCTTAGTAGTTATCGTGGCTTATCGATACGAAACCAGAGCCACACACCTTCCTTGCCCCCCCCCACACACACACACACAGACATTTTCAACTTTCCCTCTGTGTATTTCTTCAATTTTCTACTGCTTTGGTTTGAGAACAATTGATTTTTTTTAAATGTTCTAATGTGACGATGTTTTACATAGCTTATTTTTTTCGCGTATATTACCTTGATCTATAGATATTCAAGAAGATTATAACAGCCATCACAATTCGGTTTTTTTTCTTTCTTTGTTGCGATAACCTCTAACTTCAAAGAGGTCTTAATTTAATAAAGCGGACATAAGCCTGGTTTATGCTGGTGTTCAGGTCATTGACCATTGGAGCTTGCAGATAAAGACTAAATTAAATAAGAAGTAGAGACATAACTGAAGCGGTAAGGGACAGTGTATAATTGCATCTCACAACCAACTCAAATATGTTCCTCTTTATATGACATCCATATAAAATGAATTGCACAATGCAGTTTATGAGCCTTCAGATCTTAAGACTACATGAACTTATTAGTAATTTTACCGACATTTAATTATAATATTCGTTGATTTGAATGTAACAGGTATTTTTTAAGAAAGGCTTCTAAAAGCTTTTTCACAACTCAGAATTTCCAAACAACCGGCTGATTTAAACTGATCATGGGATAAAGAATAACAGAAAGATATTTTAAAGCGCCTTGGTTTACGTCTTTTCTCGCATTATGTTAAATTATATGGCTGCAAATATACAGCGTCCGGTCCGTATTCAGTCCAGCAACGGAAAATAATAGAGCAATTGGGTTACAGTGAGCAAAACCATCGTCTGATCATAGCTGCCTGTATGATCAGACGGTTTTTTTCCCACTGTATCCCAGTCGCTCTATTTTTCCCGTTCCTGGGCTGGATACGGACCGGGCGCAGTATGGTCGCGGCCTTAAGTCTCTCCGGGTCAAACAAAAAGCAATAATTATCTGCAGAGCAAACCATTATATTATAAGATACTGCATTTCGTTTGTCCACGGCAGAGGTTATTTCTTCGGCTTCTTTAGCTTCTATGCCACTCTACCACCATTTACTTTCTTTTCTTCCCGATTACAGATTGTCTCCTCGTGTTCCCTATAATGTCATCAAAGGCGAATGAGTCGGAAGTCGGAAATTATTTTCTGGAGAAATTATTGCCATATAAAGGTCTTTTTCTTCTTCTTTTAACTTACCAAAAGTGTTAATATCTTTCCTCAAACTGTTGAGAATTTCATTAAGATTTTGATATTTAAGAAGCATAGAACATTGTTTTGTTGATTCAAAAGAAAAGCCTTTGAAGGTGATGATATCGATATCCGACTCATTTACCTACGACGCGAGAGATAGTCAAACAATAGTGTTTGCGGCTCAACATGTTTGATATCTCTTTTTCTCATTCTTTCGCATGTGCTATCCGTATATAAATCAATCGCTGAATCCAACACATTATTCATTTAATCTTTTCATTTAGTTACATTCCTGGCATACCAAACCAATGTGTGCACTTCTACTCAGCCTGTTAAAAAGTAATTCGTGAACTCTCGTAAACTAATCTTCATTCGATATAACTATCTTCTGGGCTTGTGTGTCTTTATGTTCATCGATCCAGATCTAGGGGCAGCGTGGCGGAGTGGTTAGCGCGTCGAACTCGAGATCTGGAGGTCGTGGGTTCGATTCTCGACCATGCCATGTTGCAATTGCCTTGGGAAAGCAATTTCCCTAACTTTCCCCACTCCACCCACTTGTAAAATGGGTGCCCAGCTACAGGCTCTAAACATACTGGTCTGCTGGGGCATTGGTGGCGCTGCTCTGTGGCGACACAGTTACGCTGAGTAACTAAGACAAATTTCCCGAAAGGGATTAAAATAGTGTATTAAAAAATCCACCTCAGACCCCTCAGGTGGTCCTGGGCAGATACAAAAAGAAATAGAAAAAAAAAGATAAATTTCTGACATGAAAAATACAATTATATAAAGAATGAAGAAATTTATTGCATTCTATACTTACCCTCTTTTGAAATTTTTCTCTGCCTCAACGTTTCTATCCAAAATTTGTTCCTTGTCGACAGTTCTTTTCTTAACAGACCTTTTTGAAAACGCCTTCCACATAGTGTTTCGCGTGTTTACTGTATTGCATTCTGCACACAGGTACAAAACCAATTATAGTTGTTGCAGACTTTTTGCCAGATATGCTTGCGACGGCAACAAACAACAATATCAAAGAACATTTAAGATTTGGTTCAGATAAGCCTTTAAGTTAGCACGTTAAAAAAAGTTATCACAAGAAGCTTTTTCGAACCACTGGTTAACAGGAACCCATGACTCTGAGATTTAGTGAAAAATAAATAAGTTTCGATTAATGCCAAAAAACTTAGCATGATTTTAGGGCCCATTTATACTTTACAACCTTTTGAATCGTTCAAGTTAAACCGTGTAGGCATATGCGACAAGGTTTTATCGATTAAATATTGCAAACAGCATCTTATAATAATTTCAAAGTTGATCACAGCTTAAAACATTCTGGGTATTTTAATTATCATTGTGGTGCTCTCTAAACCTAAATTTTTATGCCTCTTTGCATTCTTTTATTATGTTTTGTGTCAGCAGCACTTCCTGTTTTGACTGTCTTATAAATGAAAAAAAAAATCTGATGATCCTACCTTGCGTTGAGATATAGAAGTTAATAATTAATGGGTTATTAAGTGAAGATGAAATCTGTCAATGCACAAGGAGATCACCACCGACCTCTCACAGTAAGTTATAAAGATCAACTTTAAAATAAATAAACACAGAATCCAAGAGAAATAACCCGTGTATGTATCACGAATCAGCGTAATCTCCGACATAAACCAGTCTGCTCCCATGCAATCATAAATGGCAGATTTGAATTAGCAGTGAAGTGAACAAGGCTTAAAGGTAAAAAAAAGCTGAAGAAATGATGTGCCTTTTTTCAACTATTACTGACTGCACAGCGACTGTATACGCTATTTATACTTCGTCTATGTACCACCATCTTGACAGGTCTAGACCACCACATAAGGTAAAATATGGCCAGGTAATGATGACGAAAACATCGCAGATTACGACCGTGGCTGCCAGAGACGGTTACCTGCTTCAGGCCTGGCTCGTCCCTGTACCCTCACTTCACTATGTATGTACATAGTCATCTGTATGAAGTGTTTTGCCGCGATCTGACGGCCCCTGGTACACTGTCATCTTAAGGAACATGCACCGACTTAGATTGAATTATTTATAGAGTGCATACATTTGCTGCTTCATACTAATAATCGGACGGTAAATTCTTAGCAGCTCACTGGAGCTGTGGACAAACCCTAACGAAGGAACACAAAGACGCAGTATACTTGTATTACGGTGAAAAAAAAAACTTAAAGAGTTGTTTTTTTTAATACAGCATCCTAAACCATTTACTAACCGAGGTCTTTTACATGGGTTTTCCGAGAAGTCATTATCAACCATATTACCTCATAAAATCACAGAAGAGCACTTACAATTCAGCACTCTAACGTACTGACAAGATCATCTACTGCCTTAAGCCGGGTACTCATTTTACACCATAGTGAGACGAGGAAGTTTGTGTGTAGAGATTTACTACAACAGGGCTAAACGCCAACCTACCAAGCCAGGGCTTGAACCTCAGACCTTTCAACCCGAGAGCCAAGTATCTTTACTACTAGACTTTGACGCGACAAAAGTAATGTCAAAATGATTGGCACGTTTTTAAAGACAAATTTGAATAATGTCGATAAAAGAACAATAGACTGATCGAATGCTGCGTTTGGTTGAACAACGGCATGACTTCGCTTTTAATGTTCAAGGGTTAAAGTAATGCGAGATATACAGGGTGTAAATCTACTTAGTGTTAGTAGTTTGCTCAAGATGTTTTCTTAAGATCAAATGATTCGGACCACCTGGTGTTTACTCTGCGTTCCTTTATTGATATCTGGCTCCTGATCTGACTAACGGTGTGACCTTTTATTATACAACTTTCTCTCCTTCCTATGGCATGTATCTAAGGTTTTATCTTTATTGTTCCATCCTCCTCTCTCTCTTTCTTTCTCTCTCTCTCTCACTCTCTCTCTCTCTCTCTCTCACTCTCTCTCAGTGTCTGTCTGTATGTTTTGTCTCGGGTTTTTCACTCCCCCCTCCTTCTTTCTGTCACTCTCTTTTTCTTCTTTCTCTAATCTGTCATAGTCTCTCTCTCAGTATCGATTTATTTACCTGTCTATCTATCTTTCTCTTTCTCTGTATATTTCATCTGGGATTTTACTTTCCTCCCTCCTTCTTTTTCTCCTTCTCTATCTCTTCTCTCTTTCTCTCCCTCTCTCCATCTCTTTTTATGACGCATAAACCTGTTCTATGATTTGTATTTTAAACTGAAAAAGGTTGCTTTGCGTCCGTGTTGTACTCTTGGCTTCTCTTTTCGTTTTCTTTTTCTTTCTCTCTGTCTAGCCTTCGAGACTCTCATTTTATTCATATTGTATCTTTTGTTTGTCTGTCTGTCTCTCACTCTCTCTCTCTCACTCTCAGTCTCCCTCTGTATGTTTCGTCTCAATTTTTACACCCTTCCCCTCCTTCTTTCTCTCACTCTCTCTCTCTCTTCTCTCTCTCAGTCTCTCTCTATAAAGTTATCTACCTGTCTATCTTTCTATCTCTCGGTGTATATTAATTTTCATCTCGCTTTTTACTCCCTTCATTCTTTCTCGCTCTTCTCTCTCTCTCTCTCTCTCTCTCTCTCTCTCTTTCTCTCTCCCCCTCCCTTTTCTTTCTCTATCTCTTTCCTATCCCTATTTGTTCACCTCTCAAAATCCACTACTTCCTGATCTGAACCATAGTCTCTCTCCTACTACACTGATCACATTTTGCGCATGTAGAAGTTTTATAGGTAGGTGCTTCAATCCACAGCTGCACTCCACCAAAATTTTCGCACTGCAGTGCATACACTTTGCAAACTGGTGTATCATGCTTGACAATGTTTAAACAAAATCTGAGAGGCGCTACCACGTTTCCACAAAAAAGAAAAATTATTACCTGAATTCATTGCGGCCCGCCAGTTAAAAAATGTACCATGCTGGTTTTCATCGATTGTTCTGTTATCTATAGCCACTAAACAAAAGTCGAACCCAATTAGGTCACACCTCATAAATACAAACAATGTAGAATATTGTGGACAAAACAAGGTCACAAGCATTGGTTAATACGCGAAGGTTGGATCTTTACTATAATTCTCTTTGGGAGCAAATCAGACCTGCATGTAATCGCATTTGCCGACTTTACTTTACGTAGGTTTTTAAACAGTGAAATAAGTTCAAACATGTTTTACTTGATTAAATGGCTTGCCCAATTTAATGGGATATGGGCAGTCATAGACAAAAACATATAAAACTTATCTTAAAGATATTTTTAATAAATGACTTTTGTACTAATTAAGTCTCTGTGATATTTCAGCTCTTAAATTTCTAAAAGTGCCATACAATTTGGGACAGGGCTTGGCACTCATAAAAACTGGCTATTTTTTGTTTAAGGAAAAAGGCCAAAATATTATACGACTTTACAATGAGCAGTTTTACGTTTATTAATTTTGCTGGCAACACTTGCATTGTGCAAATTTATACACCC
>BMAT01013455.1:40191-53061 GCA_019649035.1 Elysia marginata | reverse complement strand
TTTACTCATACAATTGTTTTCGTACATTTCGTTAACATGGGCGGGCCTTTTTTTTTCAATTTTTTTCATTTTTGTAGTGTTCGTTTAACGTGTTCGTTGTTTTATTAATTTACTGCCTTATAATTATTCAGGATTCTTTAAAAAAAACAACACTGTCCTATCATTATAATCATAACTCCTGCCGTTCGATCTCAAGATGAGCATACCAATTGCGTTATGGTCAAGATGCCCTCTTTCCCCCGCCTTACTACACTGACCATCGACTGAGCGACACCCCGTGAGGTCTCTGTTCAGGCCCACTGACCGCTACAGATCATCACAACCCATCAATCACCTGCGCAGCTTAGTCTGTATGTCTACACTCCTGTCATCCTTACCATCTCCCCCCCCCCCATCCCTTGGCTTAAGTGACGCCTCTGACAATAACAACCGACTGACTTAGGTGATTTGGTTTTGTGTCTGCTTGGCGGTGTCTTGACGCCTATGATCATGTATATGTATGCAGTGCGCAAACCATTGATCTCTGAACATAAACTATCTATTTATGGTTCCTTAACGCGAACTAACCCACATTTCTAGTGTCTGTTTCCTACATCTCGAGAAGGCAGATATATGACAGCGGACATATTTAGTGAAGGAAAAAAATATTTTTGGGACACGGTAACTGGCCACGCAGCCTTAACAAACCGCCAGATAAATTGGCTCTTGCAACTTGAAGCTCTTCTGTTTCGCTTTTCTATCACATTTTTTAACAGTTCAAGAAAAAGAAAAAGAGCGTTTTTGAGCTCTAAGCGCTTTATATTATGTTCCCTGACAGGTAATTACCAACCAAAGTACCTTCTGAACTCACAGAGGAGCAGCAAATAAAGCGCATCCCTCTGGCATTCTGACAAGATCTTTCACTGCTTATAGTCGCCTTTAATGCATGAGTGAGGCGAAGGAATGTATGTAAATAGCCTTTCTCAAAGACTAAACGTCGATCTGCCATAAATAAGACTCGAACCCCAGACACTTTCGGCCCGAAAGCCGATCGTCTACCACTAGATTACGACGCCAAACAAGAAGAAACTTGTTATGGCTTTCAAGCCTGAAAACATTCACAAACTTTAAACAACAAATTTGAACATTAATCTGCAGTAGTAACCAAACAGGCCGTTGTTTTTAGCTTCCGTTTGTACCCAATCAACTTTAAGATTCGTTGCGTCACAACCGCTACATAGCGTCAATTAGGAATGAGATTTCAACAAGAGTAGCGGAACTCCCGTTTCATTCCAATCGAGGTTTAATCATGAAGGCTAGCATATGCCGATTTATATCCTACCGTATTCTTTAACAATTTTATACAGAAAATAATTTGCGTAAATAAAAATGGGATTACCCGCTGCCTTTTGGATACAATCTCTTAAAATTCATTCAATAGATTTTTTTCAAAGATTGACTTTTCATATAGATTTATAGTTTTTTAGTTCTGGGTGTGAAATCAAAAAGACGATACTCTTGTTTTTCTTCTAATCTCATTCCATATAGTCAACGAGCATGGGAAAATATCCTCCGGGATCTTTTTTTTTCTTTTTCAAATGAGCAATTTAAGATTACAGTCAACAAGGCACTATGCTTCTGAGGACAAGTAAAGAGAAAATATTAAATACCCTATTTTATCAGACTGCTTTAGACGAAGGAAGACCAAGGAATATATTTATACACGCAACACAGAATCCTATCCCACAAAAATGCTCTTCTGTAGTTTGACAGATGTAAAAATAAAACAGCAGAAAGACAATAATAGAAAGTAAAAAAAAACCAAGTGAGTTGAAAAGAAAGATAGGGAGGAAGAGGGGGGGGGGGGTGCAAAAAGACCAGCCTTCAACGACATTTTGAAGGAAGGGAAATAACAGTTAATTTACAACTAAACAAACGTGTTGTTTAAATTGTTACTTCCCTTGCTTTTGCTTGTGCCTCAAGGGATATGCTAGAGCCAAGTTAAAACGGCTACACCGACAATGCGAAACCAAACACTATTAATTTGTGAAATCAAACATGCCTGCAAATTCAGTAAGATTTAAAAGTGAAGTTAAAGTTAAAAAGCAATGCGAGAAGCCCAGGCTAGATCAGACCTAAAGTTATAGACTTTACATTGTGAGTTTTAAACCTTTTTGAACCGCACTAGTATTTTTTTTACCCGAATAGCTTTTATACACTTTGGGATATCTATGTTACTTATAAGCAAGAAAAAAATTGGGACAGAATTTCGTTTGTTTTGAAAGTGGCTAATTCAAATATATCTCCACGACGTGTGCATGATTTATACTGTATGCTACATAAATCAGATGTGGGAAAAGTTTGCCGTGACAGAACGAATCTTGATGTCCAGTTGTGTCTTGTTTTTTTATTCTTTTTTTGTGGTATGTCATGTTCTGCAAGCTGTTTTACGTGTCTCCATAATAGAGTTTTCATGCCACTTATATAAAAAGATGTGACTATTTTCTGATCTTATGCAAATCAAAACTGCATCTGTGCTTTGTTGTGAAATGGGTTTTCAAGTGTTGTTTCGTTGCTCTTATTGTCGTAAAAAAAACCGATAACAAGACCCACAAACCAAATAGTTTTGAAAAACTATTTTAGTGCCCTCAAACCACAAAAAATGTCCCTACATATGTCTTTTTTAGCGTCAAGTAATGAAAAAAAATACAATTTTATATATTCTAATATTGAAAAAGATTATAAAAAGATTGCATAGTGTATGGTAGAAAAACTTTTTCGATATCAATTACATTTCATTTCTATGACTTGGGGTGGCCTTAGAAACAAGATACGTCAATTAGGAAGAGAACATTTTTGGAAACACTATGTTGTTAGGTTTAGTTTATCAAATGGCGCAATTTCCTCTTCTAAAGGCGGAAATTTTAGGAACAATCTTCTATTTCTGAGCTTTGTAGCTTACAAATATTACAATTTTATAGATTTCTTTTTATACGAAACAGAAAGAGGAAAAACAGTGGTTTCTTTAAAATTTTAAATATAAGATATCCGACTCATGAGGACTAAATATCCAACATTATAACAAAAAAAAATCAAAACAATATTTGTCTTTATAGAAGGGAGCAATTTGTTTTGCAACACGTCTAGTGGAAAACTTAATTACAATGAGAATCTTGTTTTCCCTTTTTTTCACTTACCTTGCACGTTATTTTTTCAGGCCAGAAATTAAATACCCTTTGATAATTTTGTTTTTATTTGTATGTAATCTAAAAATCATAGACAAATGTTAAATTATACTTCAATAATAAGGTTTAGACATCTGGTAATCTAACATACAATAATTTTCCCTGACTTTAATTTTATTTATAATCTAATACTGGAGGGGCACTTTTAAATGCCTCGCGGCCGCTAAAATCAACCTGTGTCTCCAATTTGACAATACGTCCTGGGTCTGACATTGTCTACATTGCATTTACCCAGAGCATACAAACGTTTAAAAAAGGTTACAGTACATGATCAAAAAAAATTTTTGGAAGAAGTAGGGCTGACAGAAAAATCAATTATACACATTTTTGTGAAAGAGGTTTCCTTTAAAAAATCACATTTTTTTACGCTTTACTGAAATAGACTGGTCGCAAGAAAACAATAAAGAGGGTACGAAGTCAAGATAAATTTGTGTCTTAACCCATTTCACAATAAGTTGCCATTAAAGGTCTTGCTAGCCAATTTTGAAGACAAAAAAAAAACAGGAACTTCCACAGTACAGACGTACATCGAACACAACAATCAATGTTCAAACAGTTTTCTTCACGACTGAAAAGGAAATTCTGTCTTTCAACGTGATTATCCTTCGCCTTTGAAAAGGGAAGATCAAAGCGTAAGGGTTATTACTAAAATCTCATCTAAATTTGTTTGGAAAACTCCGGGCTTGAAAAAAAAGATTGGTTAGAAATACAAGAACAGCCGAGATAAATTAGGTGAACGTTAAAAGAGATTTAATTTCCGCTCAAATACTCCAAAAAGAGAAGTGTCAGACAGTAAAAAGTGAAGGTTCAAGGTACATAATTTCTCTTCACAGACAGATAATATTTCTGTCAGTACTGTAAGTTGGGTTGTTGTTTTTTTTTTGTTGTTTTTTTTTTTTTGGCTTAATGAAAAAGGTGAATCGTCGCACTACTCACAACGCGGAAGTAAAAAATATAAAGTAACTTCAACCGTAAAAGACGTAAAAAATATTAAAACATTTGCCTCTAATCTACGGTGTATGAGACGGGAGTGGGACATTTATAATTTGGTTTTTCTTCTTTTTCTGTATATTTGATATGAACAAAAGTTTTATTATTTTTCCAAAATTTATTGAGAATTTTCTGAAATTTTTTACGTTCGTGAGGTTAGAAAAATATCTTGTTCAAAACAGCAACGGCTTTGAATGTGAAAATTGCGACATCTGGATAACTCACCCTGGACTCAAGACATTACAGACTTTTGGCAGCCAACGCGTGAGCATGACGGGAACGTCTGTGGGTCTATTTTTAGAAACTGGTTTCATTATTTGTATAGTTTCCTTGATCTGTTTTCCCGATTTTCACGTACGCGTAGTGAGACACGGTGCGTGTGCTTAAGGTCTCTATTAATTTTTAGTAGCTGTGATAATAGTATTTGTCATAGTCGTAGTAGTAGAAGTAGTAGTTGTAGTAGTAGCAATAGTAGTTACGTAGTAGTAGTAGTAGTAGTAGTAGTAGTAGTAGTAGTAGTAGTTATTGTTCTTGTAGTAAAAGTATTAAAAAAAAAGGTTGTATGAGGATGAGTAGAAGCAGCAGCAACTATGGCAGTGTTGTAACGTTGCAAGCTGCAAGAGTAGCCGTCTTTTACAGTGTAGTAGTAGCAGAACCTCTGTTTGTCTTTCTCTACATCTGCCCATATACCTGTCTGTCTATCCATCATTTCCTCGATGTACCTATCAATCTATTCATCTACAAATCAATTTCTTTTACTTTTGTCCTACTATCTGTCTATCTCCGTCTATCTACGCAACGATAAACCTTAAGCTTCTTATCTCCACAAATAGGAATAAAACGCATTGTTGGTCATACCGAAGTGGTTTCATTGTGAAAACCCCCTAATAGTTATCTGTTTATCGAACGTGTTTCTTGTTTTAGTATTCCCTAATTGCCTCCCTTAACTAGAATTGAAAAACCTGTTAGAAACGTGAAAGCGATTTTAACGAGTCTTGTGTTTGCGTGTATCAATCTCCCGTTTGACTTCTTTGATGGGTTACGAGACGATATAGGTCGATAAAGCTAAAAAAGGAATAACTCTAACGAACCAGACAGGATGGTGCGGATTGGTGCCATCACTTTTTTTTCATTTGTAGTGAAAAGTACAGAGCGTTTGAATGAAAAAAAATGCTCTTATCAATATACTACTCTAAGTCTTTCAAATGTTTATGACAAGCCATCATCAATCAAAATGCCCTCCGAATTCATGTAAGACCAACCTTCATTAAAACAGGGCAGCGTTCTGTTTTTGTGACAAGACCTGTTACTGCTTATATGCGGGTACTTGTTAGACGCCTGAGTCCAGTAAAGGAATGCGAAGACAGTTTCTATTTCCCAAAGAATGAATGTCTACCCTCTGAGCCAGTTTGGAATGGATCATCTGAGCTCTCGTCCAGAAAGCCTGGTGTCTACTTGTATGCTTTAACAGGCCTTTTTTAATAGGTAATATTTTCCTATTACACTCTGTTTTGTTTTGTTTTCTTTTAACGATTGCATAGTGTTCTTATATGAAGGCCTTTTATACCCTAAAGAGTGAATATTTTACATTTTTTATATAATCGTGGAACACCCAATGTTCTGTTTTTAAACTTTATCTTCTAGACCTTTCATAAAATCAAATTTTTTACAATTTTTTCTACATTAGGGGTATGCTCATCATGTTCTTGAAAGCAGATATGTGCAGGAAAGTTTTACTCGAATTATACTAGGAAAGCTTTTTGTGCTATTCTGAAAAAGTATAAAAATTCACTTTGAAAATAATTTGCAACAAACTTATAGGGAAAAAGAATAGAGCGCAAACAATCGTTCATTTTGGAAAGCTTCCTCTTTGAAGCCAATTAGTTGCGGGCAAGAACCATAACTCTTCGCTATAATCTCATTTTCGTTTGATGAACTATTAAACAAGAGCTTATTTGCTTGCATGTATCAACAGATTTATTTAAAAGACGACTATGGTGTTAAAAAAATGAAATCAAACAGCAAAACTACGGCGATATGTTACAGTACGAACGCGAAAAGCTCTTTTAAAAGTCTTAAAAACTAGCAACAATAACGCGATTAACGCTGCAGGCAGTTTACGCCCTACGAGGCAAACAATGGGACAATATTTTAGTCTTTCTACTGAGGGTATAGTTTTCAACAGTTACTAATTCTTTCAAAGTATATTTAAGTGAGCAGCAAACAAGGAGTAAACTAGCTGAATTAAAAGCTATTAGATTAAAGCTTTGTACTTCCAATCTAAAAACAACTTTTTGTTCTCAATTTAGTCTAGAAATACCAACAGTATTCTTGTCAAGCGGTCGCTGAACTTAAGTAAAACAATGTGTATTTTTTGTTGCTTTTTCCCTCGTTTTTATTTATTGCTGTCACCTGAAGAACCTCCTATTTCTCCTTTCCATCAAATGAATTAGTTCGTTGTGTTTTTTCCCTCTTAACTTAATTTCCTGTTCAGAGTGTCATAAAAGGAAATTGATCTAGCGTGTTAGCAAAATAAGGTTTTGTGTTGATTCGCACAGGTCTGTTTATTCTATGTAAGAGAGATCGTATGGGTGGGTTAATGAATTAGCTTTGTGAGAAGCTAGGATACGTATTTTGTGCTGATACTATTCATGCGAGAAATAGACATAGCGCGCGATGAAGATATACGGATACAGACATTGCGTTGTTAGTGAAGACGTTCTTGATGATTTTATTTTTCAAAGTGTAACAGAAGGACAAAAGCAATTTTGGATCAGAGTGGAGGAGGAAGAAGAAGACTTAAATATGTTTTTTTTTCTTTTGAAATACTTTAAAAGTAAAAGACATTTACAGCATAACTAGCTCTATCGCTCTGAACTTTTAATTAGTGTATATAGCAGAAAACTCAACTTGTTTACGATGTAGTCATAAACATATTAGATTTTGGTGCATGTCACTAGAATGATGATTTACCCTACCTATCAACACAAAATTGGGGAGAAAAGGCATCGCTTGGCAATAACATTTCCTATTTTTTAGTAAAGGATGATGATGATGAATCATGATGATGATGATAATGATGATGATGATGATGATAACGATGAATACGATGATGATGATGATGATGATGATGATGATGATGATGATGATGATGATGATGATGATTTATACCTTGAAATAGAAAGCTGCAACTGTAATATCCATCCACAGGTATTATCCGCTATGAGCAATTCACGCTGCCTTGGGAATGGTAAGAGAATGAGATAAAGGATGTGTATATTTGTAAATTTTACTTTTTTTTGTTTCGTACCAGATTAGTATTGATTAACATTGTATCACTAGCATTTTAATAAGCTGGCAATGTTTGCTTCTAAAATTAGTTGTTTTTTTTTTTCAAAACAAGCAGAAATTCTAATACCTTTCTACATAAGTTTGAGAATTTGTTGGAAGCTCAGCAAAATATATTGTTTAATATATTTACACATTGCTTTCTAATGATTGAGACATTGACTCCTACAGACTAGTTTTGGGGCAGCTATAAACTTTTAAAGCCAAATTTATTTTTCTAAAAAGGCATTTTCCGATGTCGCATACCTCCTCCTCCCAGCTCAATCCTGATTGACTTCAACAACCGTGTCAATTTTGGATTTTACTGGTATTATATTATCGTTAACTTTCGCCACATTTAGCGATTGGTTTGTTAAATCGAGATCCTGAGAAGTGCAGATGAAACTTGCGTTGGTTTTCTATGTCATCGCTACCTTGGTGAATTCAACAGATCAATACAAGAAACGAGCCAGAGCGCGTGAGTATTACGTCCTGGCTCTCATTCAGCGTGACCTAGTTTGATCCAGGCATCACCAGTAATCGTTCAATGCTATCGTAATCAGGTGAATGTGTCCGCTTCACTGCATATTCAAACTGTCGAGCACACGCAACTGCCATTGAAGGTGCAAATGAACCAAAACTTTGATAAGAAACTGACCGGTTTGGGGTTCCGATTTTGGAATTGACTTCCATTTCATTTCCAATGAAGGTTTTAACAAGAATAGAAAAACAGCATGAAAGGAGGCTAACTGTCTACGTAATGTTTGAAAACTTTTAAGATCACAATCATCAAGTTCATGACAACTGCAAGGATGATGCTACTAAATTCACGTTGGTTTAGTGGTAGAGTGTCGGCTCGCGAACAGGGAGGGCTTCCAGCCATCGCTTGGTAGGTCAGCGTGAAGTCATTGGGAAAGCCTCTAGACACACAATAATACTTTCCTTGTCTCGCGCTGGCGCTTAATAAGTAAATGGTAAAGGGCAGTGCAAGAAGCAGTCAGTATGCTACAGCGATGCGTGTATTTACTGCTCCTTTGCTAGTTAAGAAGGCAATTCAGTTAGTTGGGAAATCATAGCTGCGTCTAAAGTAATCCACTGAATTAGACGCAGCGTAACGTTCATTACTTCTCTTACAAGGCATTAAATTAAAAAAAGATTTGTTCATCAAAAAAGATTACTGGTAAATCATTCAATGTTGTATTATTTGAGCTGCATTTATGGCACCTAAAAGATTATTTGAAATGCGAATCATTTTAGAGTTTTTTGCCCATGTGCAGATAATAATAACACCTTTTAAGTCGGATACAACTAGTTTTCATATCTCGCAACCAGGCACAATGAATCGGCTATTGCATTTTTAAATTTGTCTTTAAAATAAAACTTGATATTTTGAACGAGGCATAAGAGCCTCCAAACATTCTAAGCCACACGAAGTTATCAATGCTTTGTGGAAAGGACTAGTGTTTCTGTTGGTTTTAAATGGACTAAAATAGAGAAAATTAGGGTCAAAAACGTGTTTTATTGAGTTATAATTTGCGATGGCCGGCTCATAAAGACTGGACTTCGAGAAAAAAAAAGAGAAAACCACATTTTATATAATAAAAAGCGGTTATATTTTTCTTTCAATCTTGTCTGTAGAAGTTTAAAACATATTCAAGACAACTTTTCCACTTCAGCAAACACACAAAATTTGAATGAAAAAAAAATCGATGTTAAAATCTAAATTTCAATGTCTTCGGGTGTAAAAAGTGTCTAAATAAGCGTATAGAGAATCATTACGACGGTTTTTTTTTTCGTTTCCACATCGCCTAGGCGTACATTCTTCGTCTGTCATTGACATCACCTCTTGATTCTGTTAGATATAGGACATAGTCTTAAAGGATCCTAAACAGATCAATTTATATTTGGTGTCAGAGTGACCGAAAAAAAAAACACAACATACCATGACACACGATTTCGTAGTGGTTTTTTCATGCGTTCTTCGTCAATTTTATTGGTTTGTCTCAAAACTGGTAATCAGTTTAGGTTTTAAACATAAAAAAACTGCGTTTTTCTTCTGCAGAAATGGTTTGTTTTTTTCTCAGTGGGATTTATTTGAAACTTTACACAGTCAGGCATCTTAGTGTGTCTATTTCGGCAGGTTTTGTGTCATATATGTTAACGAGAGTTCTCTGCTTCAAGTGTTTCCAGGCCCAAATTTTGTATCATTCGGGAAAACTACAAAGTAATCAGACATTTAACGCAAGATAATTTGTTCCTCTAATAATACTACTCTGCCATCCAGACGAAAAAAAAAACCCCACAAAGCAGATAGTGTTGTGAGCAGAATAATTTCGTTTTACTCATTTTACCTTTGACACAAACTAAGAGCTTCAATTATTTCCTGAGATCTTGACGTCTTTGAAGTTAAATTGTCAAATAAAAAAAAACAGCAGAAAATGTATCGTTTTTTTTGGACATCAAAATTTATTCAACATGAAAAAAATTCACACACTGTGCAAAATTAAAAAAAAAAACCTATGAAGAAAGATAAGACCAAAAAGTGGATATTTTGGCTTTAAAATGACTAGAGCAAGCCACTATTTGTCTTTAAAACTTTTATTAGATAGCAGAGTCTCCGTGATCAGATGTAATTTTGTAGAGCTATCTTGAATTTGAGGTGTACGTGTTTTTATTGGCTATTGTGGACAGGACAAAGTCCAGTGACTTTAACTTGAAACAGGTTAATGTCCCCATGATCATTACGTTTAAGGAGGCCTCTGTCACAATCTCATTGAAGTACCCTCATTTCGGCCGCAGGGTACAATGGTGATAATGCTTGAACTACAGAGAAGTAATGCTTGAAAAAATCGAATTGATGGTGGCCTGGGGTAGGTTTAATGGAAGGAAACATCATTGTAGTGTTCGCTACATTTGTTTCCCTTCGTCTCTTTATTCCTCTTATTCTTTTTTTTTCTCTTTCTCTCCACCTATCTCTCTCGCACCCTCTCGCCCCTGTATCTCTCTTTTTATGTCTTTTTATATGTACTTCTCCGTCTTTTTCATATTTACTCTCTTTTCCCCTCTTTCTCTCGCTCTGTCTGTCTGTCTATATGTTGCCCCCCCCCTCTCTCTCTCTATCTATCTATCTATCTATCTATCTATCTATCTCTCTTTCCTCTCCTTTTCCCCTCTCTTTACGTCTTTATCTCTTTTAAATCTCCTTTATCTATTTCTTGGACGTTTGACAAACATGTAGGTTAAAAAAGAGTAACGGTGCACAATTTGAGAACGTTTGCATTTTCGAAAAAAAAAACGGCAAATGAATAGAAAATTTGATAAAAGGTAAACTGAAAATTGAAAGTGATCAGTTTATTATCATTATTTAAAGTAATTCCGAGGAAAGAGAAAGAAGAAAAGAAGTAGAAAGAAGAAGAAAGCTGAAGATGGGTAAAGTAGAAAAAAATGTTATTCATTTATTAACTTGTATTGGTTACAAATACATTTGTAATGCTACCTTGATAAACATTCACTACTAGAGCTAGAAGATGGGGATCATTTTTTCCTAAATAACCAATCTTAAATTTGATCCCAGAACCCAAAAGTAGGACGGTCAACAAAGTTTCCCTGGGAGAAAAAAATTAAAGCTTTTTTAAATTCCCTATAAACCAAAAAGTCAATGGTAAACTAAGAAAAACCACAAAAAATCGGAAAACCTCTCTTCAGCTCTCTTTCTCTCTCTCTCTCTCTCTCTCTCTCTCTCTCTCTCTCTGGCTGTCTCTGTCTAGTTGTCTCTCTGTCTCTCTCTTTCGTTTTCATTATCTCTTTTGTTCTCTATATCTATCTATAATTCTCTCTTTCCTTCCTTTAAATCTCTACCTCTCTCTTTCTCTCTTCACTTTCTCTGTTGCTCTCTCTCTCTCTCTCTGACTCTCCCTCTCTTTTTAATATATCTTTTTCTATATCTCTTAATATCTCCTCATCTCTTGCACTTGCTCTCTCTCTCCCTCTCTCTCTCTATCTATCTATCTTTCTCTCTCTCTATGTTGCTATCTCTCTTTCTCTTTCCCCCTACCTCTATCTCTTTCTACATTTCTATTACTTTCTCTCTCTCTCTCTCTTAGCCCTGACACATAAAACTGACCACCACTAGTTAAGGCTAGATGGTCCACAAATTCAATTATAGCTAATCATTGGGAGACGAGAAATCCCGATAGGCCCTAGCTTCTTTGTTCTAAGGTTTCTAAAATTCGATTGTCTCGAACAAGAGAAGTCAAGGTAGTGAACATGTCTCTGTATATGTTTGTATGGGGAGTGGAGAGGGTGTCAGTGGATGGATGGATCCATCAAAAACAAGACAACGACTCTATCTCTAGAAAAGAGGTTGCTAATTATAGATTTATTGTACGAACAAAACATAGAGAGAGAGAGATGAAGAGGCAGAGACAGACAGACAGAGACAGAGCACATAAAGAATAAGAGAGAGAGACAGAGAAAGCAAAGAAAGTATAAGGGAAATAGAGAGAAAGAGAGAAGGAAGTAAAACATACAGAGAGAATGAGAGATATGAAGTGAGGGCGAACACAAACAGAGAATGAGAGTGAGAGAGATAGGTGTTAATGAATAAATAAAGCTTAGCCTACCGAAATCCCTATCCTCTCGCCCTGATATATCTGGTAAATGTCGCACTAGGTTTACGTGTTATGTCTCCATTGACCGTCGAACTCGACCAGACTGTTGTGGCCTTAGTTCTTGTCTTTTACAGGAACCAAAAAAAAATATACCTACTGTGTATCTCGTTCATTTGTTTTATCTACAAAACAAAAACCAACCCTTGGCATTGCCCTTTTTTCAATGATGGTTATTTCTCATGTTTCATACAAACAAAACTCTCATAAACTTGTAACAATCTCATAGTGAAACATACCCCGATGCTATTCCTGCACTAGTCTACGACTAAATCTCTAGGGACCTGGCTACAAAATACACTATACGGACAAATAGGGCAAAGAAAAAGAGAGAGGGAGGCGGTTAAGGGACACAAAGTAATAAGACTACCGAAATCTCTTTTCTCTGGCTCTTTGTGTTTTGTAAATGTCGCATTGTGTTTGCGTGTTACGTCTCCATTGACTGGAAAAACGTCTTTGGCGGCCAGACTTTGGGTGGCTTCAGTTCTTGTTCTGCAGGCAGCTGTCCAAAATAATAAAGCCCTGTGATCTCGTCCATTTATTATACTTTTTTCCACAAGAAAAACAAAACGAAAACATGGATTTGATTTTTTTTAACGGAGGTTTTTCCTGTTTCTTCAAAACCGCTGTCCCCAATCTATTATAAAAATGAGAGAGAGAGA